>VZRF01015386.1:204151-233325 GCA_013396875.1 Vireo altiloquus | reverse complement strand
ATAATAATAATGATGATAATAATAATGATGATGTAATAATAATAGTAATAACAAAAACAAAACAGAAGAGATGCAGAAAAAGTGATGAAATTGTTCACTATCTACCATTTCTGATAGGTATTTAGAAAACAGTGTTCTTACCCACAAATTACCTGATTACTACTTTTTCTTGGTATTATATGTGAAAGAGAGAAGGCTTTGTTTCTCCTCGTGTTAGAATTTTCTCTTCTTTTTTTCTACAAAGGACAGTACACATATACAGACCATGATATTTCCTACACCTTAAGGCCAAAAGAGATCACTATTTTTTTCTGTCATGACGTCCTCTGGCATTAAAAATAAAGCCTTGATATTCTGCGTCGTAGCCATGAAACGGCAAAACTTAATTGGAGAAGATGAATGAATGATGTCAGATTTCACATTAAAAATGGCTTTCCAAAGATTCATGCACAAAGGGAAATGCTTAAATTATGTGTTTCGTACCCCAAACATGCTGATAGAAGACTTTTACTTTGGCACAATTATTATTATTTATTGTACATTACAGCGCTGCCCCCAGTTGTAATAAAAGACAGATGCCCTTTTCCTCTCCTTTCCTGACTCTGAGTGATTGCAAACAAAGGCAGTGACCATGCCAAGCTTCACACCCATGGTGAATCTCACACACTGCATATTTCCCCTGCAAACCACCACTGTACCCAGACCAGGGCAGATGATGTCACAGCTACATGTCAGCACCCACAAAAGCACAATGTGCCGCTGGTGGCAATGTTTAAGTACTTGCTCAATGTCTTTCTGTACTATTTTTACGTGGAATTCACAAACAGCTTGTTTTCCTGATAGTTAAACTAGGGAAATTCCCCAGTTAGCAGAGTTCGCAGCCTTCACTGATCCGAGCACTGGAAGGCAAGCATAGGGGTCAGGTGTGAGATGTTTCTTCATGTTTCCTCATCCTAATAACCCACAGGGACTGAAGATAAACTTTTTTTCCATACACTGATGAGCCCTGGCACAATGCAGATAGGTTTCTTGCCCCCAAGCCACCAGCCAGCAGCAAAACAGCCAGGAAAATGCATTTCTTCACCTCCTGGGGTCACACTGTTTGCGTGGTGGTCTGTCCCGCATCAGTGAACCAGAGTACAAATATGCCTTTTTTTTTTTTCCCTGTGTGCTGATCTCTCGTTTAGCTACCTACACAGAAGGTTTTTCAAATGCACTTAGAGGGTATTAACTTGTAGTTTCCTTACAACTCTCCAGTCAGGCTGCTGAGCAATTAATCGCATACTTTCTTTTCAGAAACTCAAAAGGGGACTCCAAGGACTAAATCAACCTAAGGTGCAGAAATTTGTTCTACCACAGCTAATTATCCAATGAAAACTCTCAGTTCAGCAATATATCTGAAAACAAAGTGCTTGGACAGCCAACCTAGCGTTTCAGTCTCTTTATAATGTAAAGCTTCACTATAGCCAACGTTGTTAAGAGGTTTTTATGGTATATAGCATGAAGTTTTGGTCTTTAATTACTCCTTTAATCTTTGCTGGGCTTGTTCCTGAGAACAAGTTACACTCCTCCTTTTTACAGGATAAACAGCTTCCAGGAATGCATCAGATTGCCACAGGGGTCAGAGCATTTATTGACCACCGCTCTATTTCAGCCTAAATTCTGACTGATCTGGTTTCATTTAGTGGAAGTGTAATTAATATAACTAATTTACGACTGACCACCCAAAATTTTTTTCTTTTTTGGTATTTATACACATCCTCATTTTTTTCATGTGGTTCCTTTTCCACCTGGACAGGTCAGCTGTTTGGAGGATTGTTAAATCCCTGTATGTAAATATGAAAATTATGCTAAATAATGTTAAATATATGTTAATAGAGCGATTATGTTAAATTTTAAAAACATACTGATGCTACCCATTTGTGTTCTCAGATGGATGTCTCATAGGACTACAGCATTTATTTTCTATTATTACACTTCCAAACCACGAGCAGGGGTCCAGATGGTACTTTCACTCCAGATCCAAACTCACATGAAGTTCTCAGAGATAAGGTATTTTCTCTACAGTCCTGCAGTATGACAGGGAGACAGTTGATTTCACAATTACATGATGTGTTCCCAACTTATGGTAAACTGTGGAGGAACAACTCTGCTTTTTTCTCGATACCTTTCAAAACTGGCTTTTGATTCTGGGTAATGGGAGAATTAAGCCTTTCTGCAATTATAGAGCTTCCAATAAGAACAGAACTCTTTTGTTTATCATATATCCCCAAGTCATCATTAACAGAATGTAAACATCAAAGAAAAAGGGATATTTACGAAATTTTTGACATTTGATTCCAAAACAGATACCCCAGTTGACAATTGTCTGCATCTTTGCTCCCTCCATCTCAGCTTCCATTTTCAAGCAAAGGGTGCATGAATTCCCTTGTGAAAGAGGGCTCTGGTCTGGAGACACACCGCCTCACAGCCTTAACTTCTCCTTGGGACTCAAATATTCTCATCCAGGAGGATTTCTCAGAACTACAGAAATGCCAACAGCCCTCAAGCACAGCAAATTAGAGAAGTCCCCGCAACACAATTGCTGGAAACTCAGTCACCCATTGGAAGGAAAGAAGGTTTCTCTTGCCAGAAAGTCAATCATTCGTGCATAACTTTTGTTTTCTCAAAATCTCTATTTCATATACTGTGATGGTTGACCTGTATTCATGCGTGCAACTGAGACTTCATGCGTGTGGTTAGCTCTTAATTCTTGGACAAGGTTCTTGGACTCAGCTCTAGCTGGATAAGGATTTGACAGTTTGCTGGAATGTTGACACTTCATCCTGACTTGACCAATGTCTGCCTGTTGTAAACTTGTTGTGCAGCACTGGAAACTCACTGGTTGGTCACCAAAGGCACATGGACCATATAAGTTTCCTACATTGGATTGGATTGGGTTTAGAGTGGTGCACTATCATCACACTGATTTTCTGGAAACTGCTGAACCTCGTAGGAAAAGAAAGGAAGAGTTGTGAAGAAGTAGTAAGAGTTTCTTACTGAGAGGTGACATATGATGGAAAGAAGGAAGAAGGAAGGAAGGAAGGAAGGAAGGAAGGAAGGAAGGAAGGACTGAGAAGCACATTAGTGACATAATTCCATAAGAAGCTGTGGACTTCCAGTGAAGAACTATTGATTATGACTAAGAAAATAAGATAGAGAAAAAGAGCCTCGAGAAATAAAAGCAGAAATGTAAGTCATGGAAGCATGTAACACAAAAGTTTATGCTAATAGATGATAGATGAATTGATTGTTTTGATAGCAGTGAAGGCAAAATCTGCTAAACCATGAGCACTAGTAGACCACACTTACTAATGCAGTGATTCTGTAGTGGTATTTCTCTGACCACAAATCCACAAGAATTCTGGAAGCACATGGCAAATGATCTGTGCAACTGCACTAAAGAATAAAACATATTATGTTTATCTCATACAGCTGCACAAGTTGCCTGTGATCAGCTTATTTGAATTGCTGGGGCCAACCAAGCTCATGAATGATTTGTATGTTTATTCAAACGAGTTTTTAACTCCAAGAGCAGCTTTCCCTGCAGAGAAGTCTGAATGGTGGTCATCAATACTTTGTGTAGGTACTTTTATTCTTAGAAATTGTTTGTAACTCAGTATTGATTTTTGGAAAATTGATTTATTTATAAACATTCACTAAGTAGCTTTGACCAACAGTTTCTGGAGTATGAGGCATTCATGAATTGCACCTACTCACTACAAAACGTACGTTATGTGTCGTGTTTTACTTCAATCATAGGGTACTGTCCCCAGACTGGTCAGTTTAAATGCAATTAGTGACTGGATGGCTGAAGAATAAAGACCCATTTTGAATCATGAATGACATATAAATATTCAGAAAAGCTTCTTTTGGGGAACACAAGGGACCTGAAAACAGACTCAGAACAGACTGCGGTCATTCATAGACTCATGAATAATGTTACGAGACCTCAGAGGAGCAGAGGAGTATATCCACATACTAATATGTGCCTAACCTCATTTTATTATTCCGAGGGCTCTAATCTAACTCAGAGGGAGATCATTTACATGAAAGAGTCATTAGATAAAGTGCATAAACAGCCTTTGAAAGAGAGATGAACACGCAGATCTACCTCCTTTCCAAAGCAGGCATCTGACATGGTAGATTTGAGAGCTCTACAGCCAATTGATGTCTCTTTCAGACCCAAAAAAAAAAAAAAAAATCTTGGATCATTTTCTCAT
Organism: Vireo altiloquus; assembly: GCA_013396875.1. Lineage (NCBI taxonomy): Eukaryota > Metazoa > Chordata > Aves > Passeriformes > Vireonidae > Vireo > Vireo altiloquus. The sequence goes on along the minus strand of VZRF01015386.1, from coordinate 229,063 downwards.
CAGCTTCACCATTTCCACCAAAAAAAAGTGCTAAACTTAACGTAGTGTAATCTGGTGTCTGCTGAGCTCCCTGTAGGAGCCACAAGGTCTATTTAATATCTGTTAAGGTAAACATGAGCTCAGACCTAGGCTTCACATGGAGACTCATGCTCCAACAAGTGTGACTGCCATCTTCCTTTATAAAGGATGTGCAATATCAGTGGCTTTTCCTCCTTTACCTACTTTGTAAAGAAAGAAAGGACTCTCGTGTTATAAAATATTGCTGTATTTTAGAACACCTGCAGGAAAAGAAAATTAGATACAGGGAAGACTGTGGGGTTTTCTTCCCCAGAAAGAAGTCATTGATGGAGTTCACGATAATTCAGTATTAGCTGGCAGATCAGATAATATTTTCAGAGTAGAAATTTTGAGTCTGTTCTGAGGAAAGGTACTACTCAGTATGATTGAGCGAGTTCTATCAAAACAAAGTGATACAGTCAGGGATACAGTCAGCATTCAGCTGACTGCAAATGATGTCTCTGTCTAGATACCTGTGAAAAATGACAGTGCACAGAAGCAAATCTTTAAAAATCAGAGTCCTACCAAGTGGAGGCAATTGAGATCCATAATATGCAGTTATCTGTTGAGTCATTTCCAAAGGTTTTCTTTGTCTCAGCAGAGGCAATTGAGGGTTAAATGTTAACCTTCTTATCAAATTGTGAAATATTAATTAAAAAAAACCCAAAAACAACTAACAAACCCAACACACATGACAGCACTTTCGGGGCCAAAATTCCCAAGGGTTGTGATGATAAGATTATGATAAGGATATCTAGAAAAGAAATAATCTAAACTAATGAGATTAAGCAGGGTGAGATCATCCATTGATGAATTTATCCCACGACCAAGAACAATGTAATGGGATTAATGACAAGGATTTTTGATCATAATAAGATGTGGGCTGATGCCTGAGAGAAAGTTCCGTGGTTGAAACAACTGCAGTAAAGACAACACAGTAAATCTTAATTGGCAAAATGCCTTGAGGTGAAGAGACTCCTTCACTATCGTTTTATGGGAAAGCTCTGCAGAATTTAACAGTGAACTGCAAACTTCCTTTCAGTATTATTTGTTCTTTCTGAATGGATCATCTAAATGAAATGGAAACTCTGTATCCACGGAAAAGCTTGATATAAAGCTAAAGCATCACCCCAAGTCACTTTACGTGCTGCTGGATAGGGGCCTTTGGGCAGACTCTACCCTTGCTTGGTGAGACTGACATGAACTTCACCACCTGGGGATGTTTACAGGAGAAATTCCCTGGGGAACACCAAAAGGGTGATACAGAGAAGTCCACCACAATGAGGACTGTGCTGGTCTCAGGGTGCAATTCATCCGACCCAGACCTGATCTGATTACCCTAAGTCCTCTTTGTGGCTGGTGAAGAGGAACAGGGTGTGCTGCAGAAGTTCATTTGACCAATATCAGAAGTTTGATTTAGGATGGTATCATTTTTCTTTGAAAAGATCCATCTTTTTCACCCCAGACTGGAAAAAGAGGGACTAGTTCAAGAAGAAAAATGTATTTATTCAGGTGATAATGAGGGATTGGTCTGTGACTTGCTTATTTTTCTCCAGTATACTAGGTAAACTTGGTTAGTACTGTTAGTGAAACTAGAAGGATATTACTGAAAAAAACCCCCATGCCTTAGGTTTCTGAATGTAAAATCTGTGAAATGAGACAATCTCACAAAAGCTCCTTATTTGATGAAAAGAAAGATGCCATTTTGCTCCCGAAAAAGAACTACTGAGAAAAAAACTGATAACATAACACTAACAAAGCCTTAAAAATATTGGGCAGCTGAATGCAGAGAGATCCTGTAACAGAATTTTCCTATTTTATTAATGGGTTAAACACAGATGTCAAAAGATGACATGGAGAGCACTGTGAAATTATTGGTAATAATTTTCAGAAGTTCTTTTTCAGGGACTCTGAAGAGCATCAACATGTAAAATATAACTACGTCCTCACCAAAGCAGGATTGAAGACTCCTAAAATCCTCGGGTTTAATGGAATTCATTCAACTAAAAGACACAGTAACAAGAAGCAATCAGAGACTGCATACAGATACACAGACAGTAAAAAAAAAGAAAAATCTTGTCATGTATGTTCTTTGAAATTTTCCACAGAACTACATTTTTGTAAAGAGAGGTCACTCTATTGAACCCAAGTGACATGTCTGAAACATCCCATGCTCAAAGAGCTTTCAGGGAAGGTGTTTTACTCTTGTCAATACCATATTTATATTTATGTCCCTTAAATATACGTAAAAGTCCATATCTTTTTTTATTGTCATTGCTTGATTTAGACCAAACATAGTTCTTCAAATAATTAACATCTTTACAGCTCAGAAATCCTGTATACGTATTTGCTTGCATCTGAATTTCAGCCTAATCATGTCTAAAATAATCTTATTAATAATCCTAAAGTATTTGCTAACTCTATCATCCATTAACTTTTTATGGTATGTAAACACTTTGTGTTTTACTGACGTATTCAGAAAACATGTACAGAGGGACTAACTAGGTATGGGACCAAGGGAGTTATCCTTAATTTGTAATTTCCTGTTATTGTAAATTATACTTGCTCTGCATCTTTATGACCTCCTTCGATCTTGAAGTGTTACTACACTACTTTTCTGTTAACTTATGCACCTTGAATGTTGCAAAAACTACCTTAAAAATCAATAAAAAATACAATGGCACTGTGTCAATCAGCACAACGGAGGAGTCTCTATTGAGCAAACAAGCCAAAACACAACTGCACCATGTTGTGATTGATTGAAGATATGAATCAGAAAATTAGAAGTTTGGGGTTTTTTTCTCCGGTCTTAGTTATTACCAGCAGCTTAATTTATAGAGGAGTTACTTTGATGTTATCTGTAGTCCTGTAAAGAGGCTGCCAGCACAAGAAGTGATAGTGTCTCGTGTTGCTATCATTAACGTGGGTTACCCATGATTATCCTAAACCCACAACAACTGAACAGATATTGCTGCAAAAGAAGTCCACTTCTATTTATGAGAAAACATAGGTAAGAATGTGGGGGTGGTTTCCTTTCTTTCTTTCTTTCTTTCTTTCTGTCTTTCTTTCTTTCTTTCTCTTTCTTTCTCTCTTTCTTTCTCTCTTTCTCTCTTTCCCTCTCTTTCTCTCTTTCTTTCTTTCTTTTTCTTTGTTTCCCTTTTGTTTGGGTTTTTTTGCTTTAATTTTTACTTTTGTTTTTTGGCTGGTTGGTTGATTGGTTGTGTTTTTTCCCCACAGGGAAGAGTATGAAAACTATGACCAGAGGGGAAGCCTAAAGTCCCCACTACAACCTAGGTGACTTCCCTCAGGTACCTCTTGGCCCAGAGCTACACAACTTTAACAGTCTTTACTGGGTTTTTTGTCTCTGCATTTGTGCAACCACTTCATGAACCCAGTCCAGATGACATCTGACCTGTCAGGCAAATAACTCTCAGAAAGCTGTGCTGATTTCAGCCCCTGTAAGTTCACATTTGAAGGTAGAATTTTAAAGGGAAGGTAAAATTTTGAAAATAAAATTCCTCGCAGGGCCATCAGAATGGATCAGAATTTGAGCAGAAGGAAGCCATCACCTCAGTGATGTGGATATCAAAGAGCAGAGATTGGAATATTTCAAGGCCAGTGTGGGTTTTTTTTTTCTTTTCTATTGAGTTCTGTTATATGTCTGGGAATAAAATATCTTCTACAAGAATCCAGAATCCAATTTACCATTTTGGTAAATATGGTAATTTGATTCTAAGCTCATCTTACACACAGCAGATAAATAAGTAATCATAAACTATGTCATCATAAATAAAAGCATTATTGAGCTCAGGCAATGAAAACCAATCAATAGAGGACACTCATCCCCAGTGAAAGCAACTGCTAATGCTCTGCGGTTCCTGGTGGATACTCTGTCATTGTATTTTAAAACCACAAGGAATTCCCTGTGTCATCAGCAATGACCACTTTATTGCTGGTAAATTAGGAAATTAGAAGGGCTAAGGGTGCATCTGAATTCCATAGGCTCATTTATTTAGACCACCTTCCAAGGCAGATCACCTGGATTTCTTGTGGGTTTGGACAGGCCCAGAGGAAGAGAATCAGGGCCTTCCTGCTGTTTCAACATACCCATGATACCAGAGAATGGTGGAGCTTGTTCTTTCAAATACAAGAAGGAAATTAGAGCTGATTATCAGTGGGAAAAAAAGAAAAAAATTGAGCTGATTAGCAGTCACATTTTTATGTCTACTCCTCTGGTTGTTTCTGTCAAAAATTGAAACCCCAAGGAAAACTTCTTCAATTTTTCCAGAAGTGTTTCACTTCTTAACATTTCCTAGATTGAATATACCCTTTTTTTAAAGAGTAAATTTTTTTATTTCAAAGTAGCTCTATTAATTTTTCATGAGACAAGCTTTTTGAACATGAAGGGTTCCAACTTGAAATGAATAATTTTATCTATATTTAAAAAAGCTATTTCATTCAAATTGAAACCCCATATAACACCCCCCAGGCCCCTCATCCCCAGTATTTTTTATAGAATGCAATATTTTTAATGAATAAGAAGTTTCAGCAAACTGAAAAATGTATATGGTAATTGTGCATTTCTACCATTTGTCCCACGATGAATACTATGCTGACTACTATCAGATGCATTAAGTCAGGCTCATTTAGTCCAAAAGTGATCAAACTTCATTTAAACAATGCAATTCCTTTTGAAAGTATTAGAGGGGAGAAGAACAACAAATTCAAATAATTCATTTCTCTATTGCTTAATGAATTATTGATTTGTGCTTCCCTTTTGAATGATAGTGCTCTGATGTGATAAACATTGATTTGAACCTTTATACATATATTGTATATCATCAGCATGTTATGGCAGCAGAATAATACCTGCCCAAATAGAGCTGAAGGGATGGAATACCATGAAAAAGCCCACTACGAGGTGCCACAGCTGTGTGCATGTATGTGTGAGGGTGCACACGTAAAATAGCAACTGGAAATGAAAGTATAAAATAAATCAATGAAAAAGTAATAAATAAATAAATGAATTCGGTGGGGGGTGTTACGGTAACGACGCAGAATTATAGAAAGTTTACATTTGGGTTAACACGGAACAGACAACCTTGGAAATGAAAAATAATTACTTTGCACCACTAGTAATTCTTCTAAGTTGACATTTCCTGCAATCACGAGTGCAGAGCTGTCTCGGGTTTAAAGGGAGAGGTCTCTCACACGCTGCTTGTGCTCAGCAGCTTAGCTTCGTGCACAGCTATTCACACCAACGGGAGCTACACAGCCAAAAGACAAAAGAAAAGTGCTGAGAGCGGTAAACACATAGATAATCCTGTCCACCAAACAATTTTGCATTTCATTTATGCACCATTTGTTTCAGACAAAAAAGCTGCTGAGAGATTTACGTCAAAGTGATTTCCACAGCTCAGCTGCTCAAGTCCGGGGAGATGATTGAAGCGCTGAGCTGCACTTTCCCGGGGAGCACTGCCTGCCCCTGTCCTGCCATGCCGAGCAGAGAGAGATCTCCCATGTTCTTCCTCAGACAAATTAATTTCTAGCATCAGCTCGATGAGTTTTTGGCAGCCTGGATGAGGGGAAGTATCCTGTGGTTACTGAGAGATGAAGGGACAAATCTCGTTGTTTTCCCTTGGATTGCAGTGGAAGAACCCAAAGTGGGTGGGCTGGGAAGATGTCCCACCATCCTTCTCCTGAGCTCTCTGCACCTCTCTCACATCCATGTGGGGGACAGCTCTGCTTGGGGCACTCAAATGTCCAAAAGAGTCAGGTCTTTCACGACACAACCCAAAGCACCCATATCTCAGTGGAAAATATTCACGCACAAACCCTCAAATGAGTATGGCTGCGCTGGGACAACAAGTGTTCGTGCTATCATACACTTCCACAGTGAATTAGTCTTGCAACTAATGATCTATAATTGTTACCCACCAGGGCAGCATTGAGATTTTTCCTACAAAGCTACAGAGGGTGAGGCCTAAATCAGTGTGTGGGGACTCAGCAGATCCAAAGGTGCAACCTCATCTCATCAGATTGCAAAGTGGGACCAGGGAGGCGTGGAAGCTGAGATCCTTCCTTCTCTCACATCACAAGTATCTCTCTCAGTGAGGGTACTGTCATTTATCCTGGTGCATGACAACAGCAGAATACTGTTCCTTAGGGTAGGAAACAATCTGGCTTTCCTCTGATCTCTCTCAAAGGCAACATGGATAATTTTCTTGTAAAACCCTGTCTCAGTGATGTACCTGCAGGTAGAATCTATGATAAGGTAAATAAGGCTGGGTGAGGTGTGCAAATAAACATATGCAGATAAATTTGTAAACAATATATATATATTTTTCCCTATATGCATTGTTTTGTGCATGGTTCTGCTCTTTTAAAGTGTCTCACAGTGGACTCAAAAGAATAAGCCTCCACTGATAATTTTTGCATGAGTCTGTTCCCGAGCAGTAGGTGGCTGAGTCAGAGCTGAAACTCTTGCTTCTTCTAGTCCCAACAGAATCAGGCATCTCATATCTGTCACTCAATAAAAATTAGTTTTCCATTCCCAGAAAATGGTTCTAGTATTAATTCAGAGAATGAAACACTTTTTTGTGGTTATCAGTAAAAAACCCCAAACAGTCCATTTAAAACCTATTAGCAAACATAAGAGGGCTAAAGAAGGCATAATTAATGTAATTTTTTTTTCCCTTTCCACATATTTAACAGTGTTTTGGAACACGATCCATAACATACACAGCTCTGATTGTAAGGAGTTAGATCAACATCCTGCCCCAATGCTCTTACATATGGAGTGGGAAAATGAAACTTGAACCTTCAGTTTACAAGAAGCTGGGGAAAAAAAAAAAAATAGAGCACAGGGTTGAAAACTTGCAATTATTACCGCATTTGCATTATGACAAATTTAAAACTGGTATTCTCGGTTACGGACAGTGCTATAAAGCTGGTATTCTACACTGTGTATTGCAAGCTCATTTAAAATGTACTCTTCCATGACATGATGAGAACACAAATTATAATTAGGAAAGTAACCCAAGCAGAAAATTAGTCTGGAAGACTAGTCTGAATGTGCTCCTGCAGACAAAGCCATCCTGTGTCCTAACTTTACTGTCTCGGTGTAGGGAGAGATTGATGCAGGAGATAAAGACAGATACGGCTTTCCGGGAGGGGGAGGAAAATAAAAGGCTTTGCGAGTGTGATCTGTGGTGTTTCAGTTGTGCAAACATGCACAAAGAGGAGTCCCAGCAGATCCCATCTTTGCAGAGCTCCTCAGAGCACAGGCTGCTGCAGCTGCACTGTGCAGGTCTATACCTGGGGTTTTGTCCCCATAATCCTATTCATGGGCAAAACCCCACATTTATCAGCACAGATAAGGTCTGCTGACCCCATCCTGAACCCAGAGCCTACTTTCACAAGTAAATGTACATTTGTGACCAACAAAGGCTTAGCTGTAAAGGTAATGATCTGAGAAAAAACATGGTTCAAAATTACATTACGAAACAAAAGGACTCACAAACCCCTCACCATCTACCCACCCCCCCTCCAAAAAAAGAAGTGAAACATCAGAAGTTCTTGATACTGCTGAGAAATAAACCATATAAATGATTTTGAAAAACTTATAGGCCAAAAAAGATACATATCTGAAAACATTTGCATTTGAAATTTTCTTTTCTGGAAATGTTTTTTGACGTTTAAAACCAAATGGTTTTCTACAAATCAGTTGGTGTCTCTGTACATTTTCTAGACAGACTGGAACAAATCCACTGCTTGGAAAATTATACCTACCTTTTGGATGTCTCTTCTTGTGGAAAGGGGACCTCTAAGGTTCACAATTTTCTATTAAATGTTACCTATGCCATTTTCTGTTAAACCTTTCTTTGCAGAAAGAGTGAGTTTTCTTTAGGTAATTGTTGCTACTTCATTTTAAGGACACCCATGACTTCTCTGTACCTTACAGATCTTAGTAGATTTGTTTTCATTTAGGAAAAGACCAAAAGGAAAACAAACAGAAACCTACTGAGGCAAGGAGCCAGATCAACAGTTGCCACGGAAAAAAAATTATTAACTAAACAAAACAAGAGGACCAGAAGTTGTAAGTGACAGCAAAAATATTCTTAGGGAAGAGTTGCCCTTCTGCTTTTTGTGGGACCAAAGTTACTTGATACTTAGGGCAGCATTTAAGACACCAAAATACATTCAAAACAACCCACACTTAAATCCAAATCCATCACCTTGGCTCTGCAAAAACCCAGATCATCTGCAGCAGCTCCTGCTGGTCACTGGGGGTCTGCCACATTTATCTAATCAGTGCATTTTATTTCATCTCTTACTCACCAGCCAGTCCAAGCACCTCACTTCAGTGGGGGAGTGGTGCAGAGATTCAGCCTGTGGTTGGTGACAGTGATAAGAAATCCAAACCAGGGAAAAGCTCCAGGAGGGGTTTCTTGGACCTGAATGAAAGAGCAGATTGAACAGGGTTGGTTTTCCCTCTCATTTAAAGGCTGTGGTGAATTTAAGTTTACTCATTTCACATTATTTCATATGTAAATTAAAAAAAAATTCTCTCTGCATCCCATATGTCCAAGAGTTTAGGAAAAGGGAATTATGATTTCACATACAATACATGGTCTGAGACTGGGTGTGTATGAGCTTAGTGTGTATTTCAATCCTCTCCTGGTCAGAATATTTCCCAGGAGCAATGTTTAATAGAGGTTTCAATAATGTGTTTCTGTTCATTTGGGGGTGATTTAAAACCATGTCTGGAGTAAGCACATGTTTATTAACTGTTGTTCAGGGTACAGATACTTCCTGAACTGGGCTGTAGAAGAAACCAGAATTTTTCAAAACCAAAAGCAAAGCTCAAAGTAATAGCTTATATTTGAAAAGGAAACAAACACACTTGAAGTCAAATCTCCTCCTTTAAACTTCATCACTGGCATATGTGTTGTGAATTTTCAGTGTCCAATTTGAAAACTTTTACGCATAGTATTTTTTTTTTATTCAAAATGTGAAAAACATTTATAGAAGGAGAGAACCTCTGAGAGGAAAAAATTGGGAAAGGGGCACAAATTCATATTTATTGCATGTCAGAGCCCTCATGTAAGATTTAGTTTTAATGAAAAGGCAGAAATACACAATTATCAAAAACAAAACTGGAAGTGATGATGTAGAAGATTTGGGCAACTTAAATTTTCATTGTTTATTACTAATTCCTGAATTTTCATTCTTCCTCTGTATATTTTCAGAGAATCTACTTATGGAAAGTAGCTATATATTATGACCTAATTAAATTTTAAAACCTCAGTTTGGTGACACTTGCAGGATGTTTAACACTTTCCCAAACTGTGACAGAATTTATATTCATGGATATCTTTTCAGGAACCTAATTTTTAGTTTAAAAATACTGACTCATAGGCTTCTTGAGATGTGTGAGAAAAGTCCTATAGAACATTCATAAGATGACAACAAGTATAAAGGTGTTGGGTTAAAAAAAATAGTTGGAGAAATAAAAACCTACCAGGAAAGGCATTAATCTGCTCATGTCAAACTGCCCTGAGCAGTCTGCAACCTCCTTAGATGAGGTTTCCACACAAAGTGTGTCTTGTTTTGCACAGATTTACTGAGCTGGAACTCACAAAGTCCAGTTTAGGAAGCCCTGAACTGAGGATGCACCTTCTGGGATATTGCCAGAGGGAGGGAAACTTGATTACTATTATGCTTATTATGATTTTGTCATTGAACCAGGTAACATCACTTTGTAATAGTTCTTGGAGCTCCCTGAGTCCAAGAAGCAGGATAATCATTCCTCAATAAAAGGGTTTTACATGAAGGCAGCATTTGAGGTGCCTGGCACTTGCCATATTGACCCAGATTCAGGTGATGACACAATATCTGATTTTATTATGGACCAGAACCCCAAATAAATTATCATTCAGAAAAAAGTTATTTAAGTACTAATAAGGATGGTTGAAAGTTAAAAAAATAAAATATTTTTGGAGCAGCCCTTATGGTTGTGCTTGCAGAGAGCAAGGCAGAACCAAACCTGTTTTTTTTGCCAAAAACTGCTTATCATCTGAACTTCCTTGCAGGATTTTAGAAATTACTGGGTTACTCAGTAGATTTCTGCAAACTTGAGAAATCATACTACAACATTTTTTGGCAAATTTTCCATCACTTAGTTAGATCGAAGAAATTAGAAATTCAGCTTTCCTGGGCTTTTCAGCACCTCCTCCTTTCAACCCTCCTACAGATTAAAAATAGAACGATACAGCAAGAGTGGCCAGGAGAAAGAATATGCAGAAAGAGAGCCTCAGGCTTTCAAACTCCAAAAGACAGGGATGAAAGCTCCACACTAGTGTGCAGCTGTGCTGTTAGAAGGTGCAGCCCCAAGATTGTGTGTAATGTCCAAGTGAAAAAGTCATCCCTTCCATTCGAAACTCCCAAGCTGCTCCCCTCTGCCTCCCCCTCACTGCCCAGCTCCCCCAGTTTTAATTAACGACACGATTATGAACCTCCACTGCAATTTAAGAGACCTTGCTCAGGCACTGTGCAGGAGCACTTGGAAGGAGCCCTCTGGACAAACGAGAACTGTGATTGCTCTTTTTGTGTTAAGCCTTCTCCAAAAAATATGTGGACATATAGAAAGGTCCTTGCAGGCTTCTCAAGTGAAATCTGTACCTGCACTAATGGTCTTCAGCAGCTGACATGGGTTGAAGAGGAATAAGAGCAAAAAAAAAGTGCAGATTCCTTTCTGCCTTCGGAGTACACCCTTTCCTATCCAGCCTCTGAGTACAGATCCTCCTGTGCTTCGTCCACGGGGAAAATTTAGTAGTCCCAGTGAGTTACCAGTGGCCAAAATCATGTAACTGGATATAATTTAATTGCCTTTAATAATTTGTTTTGTCCCTAATGATTTTTTTTAATTTTCAGTACCACTTAGCTGGTCAGGCAGTCAGATTAGGAGATCGCTGGAGGTCCTTTGCAACAGAAATATCCTCTCATCCTATCCTATCCTATCCTATCCTATCCTATCCTATCCTATCCTATCCTATCCTATCCTATCCTATCCTATCCTATCCTATCCTATCCTATCCTATCCTATCCAATTGCCAGCCCTAAATTCAGATCAGTACCTTATCAAAAACTTCCCCTTTTTCTCTGGAGCTTCTTGCCTCAGAGGACAGTGCTGGGAATGCAGCTTTAAGAGCCAGACATTGTGAGGGTGGGGGTGAGGTGCCCCAGCCTGATCTGAGAGGTTTTCTTGACATCTATCTGATGTTGTCCCTTATCTCCATCTCCTGTACCAACATATAGATCCTGATACATCATTTCTGTCCCTAACCACTATCAGTAGACTTTGATTTACCGATTGCCTTATCTCTGCCACAGCCTCATTTACTCAATACACCCTGCAAGTTTTCAACCTCTGCTGGTCCCACAAGGGTTTCTCAAGACAGTGGGTGCCAATAAAATGTCCAGGTGTGGCTGAAATGTCCCAGAGACATAAGGGAAGATTAGTTCTCTTGCCAGTGACACAATGCTATATCAAGCTGCATTTCTCACAAGGAAATTCCCTTTTGCTTTACTGCACAGAAACATCTGACTGCTTAAAGCTAAGCCATTTTTTCTCCAAAGGAAAGGATTGGAAGCACGTCTGTAAATTGTTTCACTCTGCTTGTTTGCTGGCCGTCATTGTTAATCAGATAGTTTTAACTGAAAAATATTGAAAGCATCATCACTGTGTCCGTAACAGCAGAGAGGGGTGGTAGGGGAATCTATAACACAGCTCATGACTGGATTATCACAGATCAATGCAAACTGAATGACCAAATACTTTCTTTTAGTCTCTTTTACTTCCTGCTCTTTTTTGTTTTATTAATTAATTAATTTATTTACCTATTTACTTATTTGGTGTTATCTCCGTGTTCAGGTGCAAAAGGCAAATGAATAGACAATCCTTACTGAAATGTGAAATGGGAGAGTGAGGAGTGAAGAGAAAAGGAGAAACATTTCTAACGCTGGTTAGTATAATGCTGGTTTCCAACTTGTTGCAAATCTGCTGGTGTCCCTTTAAGAATACTCTTGGTTTATAAAAGCTAACAGCATTAAAAATACAGTAATTAACATGTTAGTAATGTAAATGCTAATAATTTAACATGTCAAGCATCCTCATCCCCTACTGAATCAATATGAATTATTAAAACCGACTCTTTAAGACCTTTAAAATCAACTCTCAGAGCATGCACTAACAATTACACCGTTGGCATACAGGAGCACCGTGTTACAAATTCATGTGTAAGACTGTCTGACACACTCGTTGTCTTTGATGCAAAAAAACCCAAAAGCCAAAAAAAACTCCCCTCAAAGTCTTATGTTTGGAACTACATAATCTGCATGCATGAGGGAAATGTTGGGGTGTTTTTCTCAGAGATTTTCCTAAGTTTCTTAGACATAAACCTTATTGAGAGGTTACAGAGGTTAATTTTTTTCCACTGTAAAGTTTTGTGACAACCTAAAATGTTCCTGATATAATAAGGAACATAAAGATAATAAAAAAAATAGTCTAGTAAAGTGAATGTTAAAGTTCCTGAGTTAAGATCAGTTTCTCTCAAGGTTGTTGGTCATGAAGAAGATGTACAGAAATTGATTTTAAGTGTTAAATTTTTTTTTAAATTTTAAATATAAAAAATAAAAACTAGCTCTTAAAGGTTATTCCCATTTTTACTGCAGAAAAGGTAAGGAAAAGTTTTGGGGTTTTTTTTCGAACATCTGCAAAATAGAAATGGAATTATTAGACGGATGCGTCTTACCTCACAGCCCGCTCGAGACACCTTGGGAAAGGCTCACAAAGTCTCCTTTGTGCTTATATATGGAGACACAGCCAAATGCCTGCAGGAGATGGCTGTTTCCTGGTCAACCCATTGAAAGAAGATGGCAGATATGACCTGAATTTTTTTATTTGTTACAGATACAAAATAAAGTTTTGCAACACAGCACAGAACCCATCACACCAACTGTGGTTTTCAAATACTTGTCCTATCAAATTGTGCAATGCTCACGTTAATGTCTTGTTCCACTTGAACAATCAGATAATGGAGTGGAGGCCAATAGGCCAGAGGTTGTTCTTTCTTTGGGAGAATATTCTGTTCACTGAGAGCTGATTTTCACAATGCTGTTGTACCCCACTACATCCAGACCAGCGTTTCAGCCCCCCTCCAGACCAGAGCACAGCCCCCCTGCCCTCCATATGCCTGGATTGGCTCAAACCAGCTGGGAATCCAGGCCTTGTTTCCTCTATCTTGATCTACCTGATTGCAGCTGAAGTTCTACCTGGGCAATGCTAAACCCCCTCTTTATTGTGAGAAAGGAGGAAACTTGTTTCAGAGAGGTTAAAATTTTACAAAGTTTGTGTACTCAGGAATAGTTTGTGAGGGGTTATATGTCTGATAGGAGATAAGAGCTCATGTACTTTGCTTTCCTAGCATGAGAAAAAGGTCTTAACCTCCTACCACCCCTCTCCAAAACAAAATAAACACTAAAATGACTAACCAACCTGGAAGAGTTCAGTGCACTTCCTCAGATGCTTGGAGATTAGCACAAATTACAGGCAAACAGGAGATAGAGGATTCCAGATCTGGGTCAGATGCAGTTAGGGAGGCTTTTCATGCCTGTTGAAAGGATGATAATTTTGTATTGAGGGACATGTCTGGCTTCCAGTCCCTTGTGTATAGCAAAAACGTTTCACAACAAGACGAAGAACGAGCATTAGACACATGAGCACAGTGCCACATTTTGTGATCTTTTTAACCATTCCAGCTACATTTAAATAGTTTTTGAGAACCCAGGAGTATCATTATGGCAAGGCCTTCTCTGAATTCCTATTTCAATTTCCCAGTTTGTTGGGGCTACACAGTAACCAGTAAGATGGGAGCCCTTGATGCACTAATAGCTATTTCTGGAGATAAACACAAGACACACTTCAAAGTTCTGAAAAACATGGGAAAGCTGAAACAAAACTCTTTCTGTCTTTTCCTAGTTTATCTTCTCATTACCTGAATGTGAGATAACTCTCCTTTCCTTTATTTTTCCTTCTTTTTTTTTAATCTATACACTTTCAACTAATGTTCCCAAAGTTAGAGATACAGAGTCAAAAGCTTCACATAAATGCAAACAGAACTGCAGAAATGCAAAACCCAAAAAAAAAGAATTACAGTGCCATTGACTTTTACAGGATATTATTTCTTTTTCTCTTTCACAGCACAATACACATAAGGAGCAAGCATTAGGGTACAAGTTTACTTAAGCTGTCAGGGAAAACACATGAAAGCAAGAAACCAAATGCCAGGAAGAAAGCTCGGGAACAAATGTGAACCTCCCCAGCCTTGAGCAGTGCCAGGAAGTGTAAGCCAACTGGATTTTCACTTTTCCCATTCATGGGGGTAGGACAATTGTCCAGGAGAGATGAGGTGAGGCTGAAGCTGTGGCGAATGGGAAGGGAGAAGAGAGACAAAGCAGGGAGAGGTTACAGGTGAAGGGGATGCTCTTTGGAGGGGATGGCTGAGTTTGTGAGTGTATATACAACCAAACAGCAGGATCCTTAAACCACTCCTGGACTGTAAGTATGTAATAGAAATAACAGTCCTGAAGGAGAGAGAGAGTGCAGAAATCCCTCAATGAGGGTAAAACATAGATGTTGGAAACAAGACTCTTCTGCAATGCATTTCAAATCCTCCAAAAATAGGAGTTCCTAGAGCCTGCCGGTATAAAACTCAACAATGGTTAGGTGGGAATGTGAGATTTTGTAAGAAATGGTGGTTCAGTGGATTTATTTGCTATTTCTAAGACTCCTGATACTGTGAGTTGTTGTCTGCGACTGACCCCCCCAGGAGCTTACATAGCACTAAAATTGTCTTGCACTTGATGATTTGCTATGATTTAATTTTACAGAGATGTAAATGGGCACAGCGGTGTCAGAACATGGTAAAAGGATTATCAGCTGGAAAAGCTTACACTGGTGATAAGGGAAGCGGACAGGATAGAAAACAAGAAAATGTACAATAGAGTAGTGACGAGATTACTTGATCATGCAGAAACCCAAACTGAGTCTCTTTAACAAAAGGAATTATTCTTTAGGGAAACAAGCATGGAGCAACAGAACATATTGTTCATTTAAAGTCCGTAACTTTTCCCTCCAAGATCTGTTTTTTGAGATTACGTATTTCTTTTCCATAATGATGGCAATTTGCTCATTACCACATGAGGAAATTGGTAATGAAGTATAACCTTAAGAATGCATGGCTAAAATTTAAACAAATACAGTATCGAGGAAAGGTATTAACATACATTACAGCTTGGTAATGCTCAAGTTTCGAGCATTTGCACTATGCAAAGAAGGAACTAGGAATAAAGCCTAGAATCTGCCTTATGATTTTCTGTCAGCTTTGAGTATCTACTGACTTAGCAGAGGTATGTCCAATAGCATGTCATTTCTGCAAAAGAGTTACAGTGAGTGATATTTCTATTAGGGATGCAGGCACGGTGAACTATACCACATCTCCAGTGACAAACTGTCTGCTGAGGAGAAAAATCAAGTGGTTGTCACGCATATCTGATCCTATAATTGCACGTGTACACTTAGACACTTTTGGGAGAAAGGGCTTCTCTGAGACACAATCCTTACAGCAGGATTGCACTTGCAAAGCTCTGTCTATTTTAGGATAGGAGGACAAATCTTAAAAGACTTGTTAGCAAAATGGTCAGTTATTCTTGGGGAGGGAAATTAAAAATAGAGACAGAGAGGAAATGAGGCCAAACAGCAGCTTGTTTAGAAGACCAAATAAAGAAAAGGCCAAAGTGCTTTAAATGTGGCCACAAGTCTGAAGTGGATTAACCCAATGGGGGAGCCCAGAAATTTGCAAATTTGAGTTTCAGCTGGCTTAATTTTGGCTATGGCAGACTTTTGATGTCACCTACCTTGAAATTTATTGTCAGCCAAAGACCTGTCACCTCTGAAAATCAACCTGTCTTTATACCCTTCTTCCCATCAAGACCCCAAGCACAAATTTAACTTACATCAGGTATGACTGACTTCAGAGTGCAAACTTGAATTCAAGCTGTAAACCTCTTCTGATTCTTCTGTTACAGTGAACAACAGAATCAGAACTTTTGTCTCACCTGTAAGTTTTATACACAAAATATTCATTGTTTATCGCGCATCAATGAAGGTCTAGGTTACAAATACAGAGAAGGAAGAATGTACTTCAGGAGAGCTGTATCTCATAGTTCCACCATTCCTGGAAAAGCTTACATTGAACACCATCATCCTCATGAGCTGTGATGATCTCTCTTCCAGCATATCACATAAAAAGCAGACTCATTCCTGCATCTGATGCTGTAAGGACTGTGAAAAAAGATGTGAAAAAGACCTTGCTATCACTCCTCCTCACCGATGAAACAGAAAATGTTTGTGCCATTTTTGAAAAGTGCTGCATGCTGCTGTTACAGGGCTTGGGACTGCAAGAGTGTCAGGGCAGCCACTGCATTTACATACTGGGAAAATAAGACATGGAGAAATGTCTGCTGGAGCAGAAAGAGAGGGAATCATTCCTGCCTGAGCCTAGGCTTGCCTGGGATTCCTTAGAGCCCTTCTCAGACACCACAACTTTAGAACTTGTCTATATGAAAGGAAGACTCAAATCCTTCCTCTGATGGTTTCCAGTGAATCATAGGAGCTCCAGGTGCCACATTGTCATCAGCAAGAGTTCTGTCCTCAATTCTTGCAGGCAGGCCAGCTGTAAAGCTCACTCTGTCTCCTCTCTGGTCCAGTCTAACAAGGAGCCAAGGGTGCCAAACCATGACAAGTTGCAAGACGAGCTCCAGAGACCAGAAGAGTTTGGGGAGAGTTTTCGGTGCAGATTAGCAATCCTCTAGGACTTGTGCATATGTGCTGCTCTGAACTACTGGATCACTGTGACCTTGATCTTGTCCAAATCCACCACAGTCAGGTTTGTAGCTGCAGAAAAAGATGGAGTAAAGGAGCCCAAGCGAGATGAGTCACACTGACTGAGGTTAGAAACCTGGTCCTGGGACATCCCTGCATTAGAACCAGCTGATGGCAGAGAAAAGAAACATAACACACACAAAGTTGTTTGGGCTGTCACTACACGAAAGATGTGGAGGTGCTGCTGAAGGCTCGAGGAGGGGAGACCTTCTTACTCTGTACAGCTGGCTGACAGGAGGTGGGGAACAGTCTGTTCTGTCAGGTAACAGCTGACAGGGCCAATGGAAGCAGCCTCAAGTTGTGCCAGGGAAAGTTTATGGGTATTAGGAGAAAATTCTTATCAAATCTTGCAAAAGGCTGCCCAGGGCACTGGTGGAGTCACCGTCCCTGGAAGGGTTCAAAAGCCATGTGAATGTGGAACCTGGGGACGTTGTTCAGCATGGTGGCGCTGGGTTAGTGGTTGGACTCCATGATCTAAACGATTCTGTGATTCTTTCACACCCATTTTTCTTGGCCAAATGTGGTGGCAGTGAGAGAACCTGGGGACAATATTCCAGGAAGCAGAAGATGTCACAGGCTTTTCAGTTTTCTAGAGTACTGGCCGGCAGAGTGGTGGCTCAAAACTGGCAGAAATGTACCAGACTGGCTCTCCTCTGCCTCCTGTGAGCCACACTCATTTATTCCATAGGACACAAATGTTCATTGTGGGATCAGTCACCTCCTCCTGCTTCCCAGCAACACCAGCCCAAAAAGGAAGAACCATCTTGAAGTCACTCCTCCTGCAAAAAATGAAATATTTCACACATCTCCCAGTGCTCATCCTTTTTTTATGTTTTTGTTTCCTGTGGAAATGCCATTATTTGAAGAAGAGGGGCCTGCATTAAACAGTTTGTTCTGCTCTTACTGTGACAGGGTTTTATTTACCTATCTTGCTACTTTTCATGCAGGTTTTCTGGCTGACCTGTGTTTAAAGGTGTGTCATAGCCCTTAACATAAGCCTCACAGCTAGGTAGAAGACCAAATACAAGAAAACAAAGTTACTGCATCTCTGACTGTAACCAGCTCCACCCTGACTCACCTTTCCTTGCAATTTCACTTTCATCACCAAATCCTCTGCTGAAATATGAGTCCTAAGGACTCAGAGCCTCACACTGCAACAGAAAAACAGTGTACTTTTCTGGGAGCCGGACATGTGTGACCATTCTGGTGTTTCACTTGGTGATTTTTCAGCTGAAAATATTAGGTAAAATGGTGTCAGTCTATCCAGGATATGATGATGCCTCCTACAAATAATTTTCAAAAGATTTCAAAATCTTCTCCAAGAAAATTATTCCTTTCAAAATTAAAAAAAAACCAAAAGACAAATACCAAAAAACTAAATCTTTCTTTTCCGTATAAACCCTCAACATAAATGTATTTCCATACGGGATATCAGTACAAATGAAATGTGTACAGTGATTGCATAGGCTTTTCTGGAAAATGGTGACAAGTTAATTCCCTCAGCTGTCTGCACTTTTCTGGGAAAGTTTCATTTCAATTTGGTTTTCTTAAAGTGATAGAATAGTTTCGGTTGGAAGGGACCCTAGAGGCCATCCAGTTTCATCCCCTCCACCATGGGCAGGAACATCTCCCACAAATCCAAGTTTCTCCAAGCTCCATCCAACCTAGCCTTCTTCAGAAAAAATGTCTCTTTTGCTTTCAATTCTGCAGTTAGCCTTCCATAGTACCACCACAAAATACAAGCACAGATGGATGATTCCAAGGAACAAAATCTTTAGGACTTTGCCTGTCCTAAAACAAAGAGCTTAGCGACAGTTTTCAACCAAAGACCTAGTGAGATTTAAAACTCCCACCCACATTTTGCTGAATTCATCTGGTATCTATCCCAGCTGCATGGCTGGGAGTCTGGCACCAGCAGGGTTTTATTTTCTGCTCAGCTTCCAGCAAAATTCTTCTCTTGACTATTTTAACAGTTTTGTCTTCAGGGAATGCCGTATTGTTTCTGACTCTAAGGAAGGATGGGCAGCCTATAGCAGAGGGCCCCAGGGGAGGTGTGTTTGGCACCTTTGCAGTATCACAGGCACTTGTTATGTGGATGTTAATACGAGGGGTAGCTTCCCTCTGCTTGAATCCCCTCTCTCTGAAGGAGCAGACATGCAGCTGTCATCATTAGGCTGCAGAAAAGCTATGAATTAGAGCAAGCCATGAAATCCTTACAAGCACCTCAAAGAAAGCTAGAACAAACACATTTCTTCCTATTTGCCATTCTGTTTCCATGTCCACTAACTACAGAGGCTACTGAAAAAAACAGAAACATAGCTGTCTCCTCACTTCAAGTGAGATCATTCAGTTCAGTAGGCAAAGGAAATAAACAGCTGAGAGAGCACTGAAGTGGAGGTGTGTTTTTCCTTTGGAGCTGCTGTTTAAATTGTGTATACTGTGGAAGATGCTTCTTTACTGCCTTTAGAATAGATCTTGCACTCAGAGTGAATTTTATTGTGTTGTTCTCACAGTCCTCAGAGAACAGCATGGAGTATATTCGTTTTTCAAACAAACCATTTTGAGAAGCCTCTTGAGATTCAGGCCTTCTTTAACAGCTGCTCTCCATCTCTTGGTTGCAGGAGGACTTGTACCACCATCTTCCTCTTCCTGAGGTTTGTAATTTTAGTGAAATAAGAAAAGCTCTTTTTTTAAAAAAATAAGTAACCATATAGCTTCCTTCTGGAAGAATAACAGATAACAGAGAAGTGGTTTCAGAGAGTGATTTAAGATAGAACACTTCATGCAGAGCTTTCACTGTGCTGCACCCTCCCATCCACCTTCCTCAAAGTTTCTTCGGCTTTTTGTGCATGCAGCTTTTCAAACACCTTTGCTGGTCCTTTCTGTTGTAGCCTGCACCTTTGTGGGGACCACCAAAAGGACTGTGGTAGATTAAATCCACAGAACTATAGGGCCATAAGTCATATGGTCATAACTGGTGTGCAACAGGGAATCAGGGATGTGGCTCTGAGCACACCAAATGTGCTTTGCCATCAATTCCCTGCCTGGCCATCCAGCTTGTCTGTGAGCAGGTGAGACATGGGACTGGTTTGAGAAGACTTGGGACAAGCTGGATGACTGATTTCTTACTCTTTGCAATAAAGTACTTAACTAATTGGTACTGCAGCTCTCCAAGTGGGGATTTCAGATGGTCTTGGAGACACCCCAGCTCAAACAACCCCTGCTGAGCTCAGACCAGTTCACAGACACTGCTTGTATGCAACTTTACATGAATAAGGCACTTGTAAATTTTCAGCAGAAGCTGTCCCTACAGATACAGAACTTGCCACGCAGCTCAGTGTGCCCCGAGTACTCTGACTTTGCAGACATGGTGCATGTTCAAAACACGTGTTTTGAACACCTCAACAGCAGTGGATCTGATGCAATCATGTAGGACCATTGGCTGGTAGGGTGTAAAAAAGAACATCAATTTGGTGACCAAACTGCTCATCAGGGTCATCATTCCTGTGCCTGTTAATGTTACTCTTAAAAGCATGAGGAGTTTTCCCCTTTTTCTTTTAGAAGGTGGCATGCTGCCAAACACATTTATCCAACTTCAGGTCACTTTATCCAACGTTTTCTTGAAGGTTGCAAGCACTATTTTTTGTGTAGTGCTTTTGAAAGCAGGAAGGAATTCTGGGGAACTTCAGCCCTTAAAACTCAAGTTATTTGCAAGGTACTGTGGAATTATACATGAATTGCCTGAAGCATCTTGTATGTTCAATAAGTTCTGTATTATCTCATGGAAGAGTCAAGCACATACACATATGTGTGTGTGTGTGAGCACAGAATGAGGGACATTATTGATATAGATGAGTAAAAAGAGAGAAAGGGGATTCTTTTTCCTAAAAAATAAGACTCTGCATTTGCTCAGTGCAGTGCTATTCCAGCTCAGAACGAGTTCCAGAAGATGAATTCACTGAAAACCTTTTTTATTTTTTCTTGGCCTGGAACATTTCAAGAGTGTTTGGGAAATGCCATGAAGGAATTTGCATGCACGGAGCTCTCCAAAAAGTGAAAAATGATGCTTCACACTCCCATGTGAAGAAACCTCACTATATCTGTACTAGGGGAGATGGAATATGTAACACATAAGTTCCTGCAGGAGAGGAAATTCATTTTACTTAATGGAGGGCTCAAAAATCAGATGCCAAAGACATTAATCAGTGAAATATCTTTCCATGGTGTTGGTTTTACCCACCAGCCTGCTCTCCTTAATGATTCCATTTAGTGTGTGCAACATTTAACACCCAGGGCAGTATCAGAGCTCAAGTTAGAAAACTGCTGCCAATAGAAGATGCTGGATCCTGCCATTAAATCAAAGCATTGGTTCCCTTCTGATTACCCAGAGGATGATAAAGGATCCATTTTTTTTGACAGGGAAATATACGTAAAATAAATAAACTGTCAGAAGTGACTTTCTTTCTTTCACGGCTTGCGTTAATATATGGAAGCGAGATGGAATTAAATGGAAATGTGGCTGGGACACGACACTCTGCTTCTATGTCAGTCACAGGTAATGTACGATGTAACACCCTCATGAAAATATCACAGAGTTGAAGATGAATGGGGGATAATTTGAGCTTCAGAACCCATGGATTCAGACTGAATTTTTTTTTCTCTCCTGTCCACTGGGTTAAGTAATGCATAAGACTGAAGGCATCCCTTCCTGGACACCAGAGAAACCACAAAATCCCCTTGAATGAGCAAAGGCCTCTTTGCAGTGTTGAGTTTAAACTGACTTTACTTTTTAAAATATTTTTTTAGCTCTGAATATTTAATTTGCTGATTTTTTTTTTTTCTCTTTTTGGAGGAGTGTTAATCCAGTGCTTTCCATCACTCAGCCAATTCTTACCTGGGATGTGTGAGGACTGTGTAGCTCAGCATCAGTACTCTGTCAAATCTGCAGCTGACGAATGGATACAGCAATTATTAAATGGGACTGACAGGCACAATGATCATTCAAGCCTCATTTCCTGAAGAAACCAGGCTAAAAATTGTTCAGTAATTATCCCTAATTGTCCAGGATGCATCTCCACTATTCAGCGAGGAACATTTGATATGATATTTATGTTTAGGGTTTTTTTTCCTTTAATAGTAAAACAATCTTTTATTCCCATCTTGCACCTTCCCAGTGGTTCCTCCAAAATCCTCCTTAGTAGACAGCCATCTTTGGCTTTTCTCTATCCAGCCTCGATGAACATGAACACTTAGGACCCTTCTAAAAGAAAGATAATCTTGAGTAAATAAAAAATAGCTCTTGGATAATTCAGATAACTGGAAATATTACAACAATTTCCTCAGGCAGTTGAAATAGATCTGAGTGACTGAGCCTTCTAAAAGCTCAGGTGAGAATGAACTTGAATTCCCAAAGCCAGCAGAACCTGGACATGGAATTGACTTTATCAATCCTTAAGCAAGCTGAAACCATCCACCAAAGGGTCTTGAGTGTCTTACTAGGCCCTGAAAAACAAACAAATTTTTCAGATGCAAGCAACTCAGATTTACTGGAATGCAATGCAGCAAGCACATCTCTGCTTTTAGGAAACTTTGTCTGAGTAAGTGAGGGAATCATGGAATCACAGAGTCCCAGAATGGTTTGGACTGGAAGGGATGTTAAAGCCCAACTCCTTCCACCCTCTGCCATGGGCAGGGACATCTCCTGCTATCCCAGCTTGCTCCAAGCCCCATCCAACCTGCCCTTGGGCACTTCCAGAGATCCAGGGGTAGCCACAGCTGCTCTGGGCAACCTGGGCCAGGGCTTTGCAATGCTCACAAGGAGCATTTTCTTCCCAGTCCCTGCCCTCTAGCAGGGTGAAGCCATTCTCTCTTGTCCTGTTCCTCCATCCTTTGTCCAAAGTCTCTCTCCTTGGAGACCCTTTCGATGTGGAAGAAGAAGATGCTCGAAGGTCGCCTCAGTCTTCTCTTTCCCAGGATAAACATGCTAATGAAATACTGAATATCATCCAAGCATATTTAGATGCCCAGTTCCCACTGAGAGTCAGTCCTGGTCTCCAGCGACTGACGTTCATGGATTGCAGGATAAGTTGTAAAATTTCTGTGTATGTTTGTACACTCAAACGTACTCAAATTACCATTTATGAGAAGGAATTCAATTGGAGCTAAGCAGTTAACATCAGCTGCATGTTTCTGTGTATTGCAACTGCTTTTGGTTTTATATGGAGCTAAAAAAACAAAACAAAAAACCACAAAACCAACAAGAACAACTGTAATTTCAAGGTCTAAACCACATTACTTCATCAAGAATCCTGCTTAAAATTTGAAAGGGAACAGAATGAAATCTCCCAGTCCAGTCATTTCCATTAAAATTGGAGATGATCATATGTCCAGTGATGGGGAGGGGAAGGAAAGAGGGGATAGTTCTTCCCATGGGTGGAAGGGAAGACATGATCCTTCAGTGGGAAGCACTGTTGCATGAGTACACCTCAACTCTGCAAAATGGGTTTCAAAAATGGTCTTAGGGATGAACTGTGATCTTTAAATTTAGTCCATCATTTAACAGCTACTGACACATAAATATTTCATGCTACGAAGAGATTGACATTGCATGGTTTGATTGCACTGTAAATAGGACCCTAAAACTGGTTTTCTGGTGTTCTGGCAAGCAAATTTAAAGAACTCCAAAGAATTATTTCCTTAGGGAAATGTGAGGGGAAACAGAGGGTTTAAAGACATTTACTGGTGAACGGAGAGAGATCAGAGCAATGTCTTCCAAAGGGGCAGGGCAGCAGCATGTCACTGCAGTCAAACAGAAATAGCCAGGACTACAAAGACCACGTGGGAAAAAATTAGAGGAAAAACAAAATTTTGGTTTTCCAAAGGAGAATACATGGCAGGGATTTAATGTGGTAAAACAGCAAGGAATTAGAGAGAAGTATCTTTTTGCGAGTTTTTGTTTGAGTTGTTCAGTTGGTTACAGGGACAATGTTTCCAGAAGAGGATTCCCAGGTATGACAAAATAATATTTAATCATATTCTCTGGATTTCAGCCTAGCTCAAAGGAAGTAAAAGTGCTGAATACAGAAGAAAAATACATATTTTAAATGTAATTTTACCATTTCTGTATTTCTTTATTTCTAAAAAGATAAGAGTCCAACAAGTAACCTATTATTTTCTTTGAGACACTTGGCTTATGACATTTTCAAATAACTCAAAATCTTCAACATCTGTCTCTAATTAAGTAACATTTTTCTACTAGGAACAACGATTACAGTGTCTGAAAGTGCTGTTATGTAGATGTGATTCATATCTCCCTCCTAAGAAGCTCGTCTTATGTCCTGAAATTCGAGATTTGTAAATCCTTTAGCTAAACATTTATATCTGCTAGGATTGTGCAGGTGCTTAACTTTGCAATGTTTTGCTGAGGTTGATCTGTAAATGCATAACAGACGTCTAAGTGTTCTGCAAGCCTGGGAACTTTTTTGTCAAGGCTTTTCCAGTTTCAGGTAATGTATTGAGTTCTGTCTCCCGTGCCATACATTTTTCAGAAAAAAAAATGCCCCATGTGAAAAATCAACTTCCTGCACCAACTGCCAACCACTTTCTGCAAATTATAAAATAAGTAAAGAAAGGTGTTTGATTTAAAACAACAAAAAGTGAAGGAAAACTCTTTGTTTAAATTTTAATTTTAGATAAGCATTAAGGTCTGTTGGTCTGACTTTGGCCGGTTTTGTCACTTAGTAAAAAGTGACAAATGTTTTTTCTATGTTTTACATAGAAAAATGTTTTTCTTTCTTTTCCTATGTTTTACATGTATATATATATATATATATTTATAAAATTTTTATGTA
>VZRF01015386.1:189390-203855 GCA_013396875.1 Vireo altiloquus | reverse complement strand
AAAGAGGAAACAGCAACAAGCCTGTACCTCGTGTTTTTTCCAAATGTTTAGAATGCTTATGATGCTTATGCTATAGGTATCCAATAATAGTATGTTGTAGTTAAATAATAGCCAATGAATCTATTGTAGTAGTTAAGCAATCAATGGATAAGTGACAGGAATGATAAACATACAAAAGTGTGTCAATGACACTGGCTATTTTGGAACAAACAGCTTTTTGCCTGGAGTTGTTGGTGGGATTCGTTTGTGTCATGTCTGTCTCAACAGCGACACTTGATATCCAGCTTAAACCTCCTCTGACACAACTTCAGGCCATTCCTTGGGTCCTGTCACTGTCACTACAGGGCAGAGATCAGTGCCTGCCCCTGCTCTGCCCCTCACGAGGAAGCTGTGACTGCAGTGAGGTCTCCCCTCAGTCTCCTCCAGGCTGAGCAGACCAAGTGCCCTCAGACACTCCTCACACAGCTTCCCCTCAAGGCCCTTCACCATCCTCACTGCCCTCCTTTGGACATTATCTAATGGCTAAAAGTCTCTTTTATAGTGTAGCACCCAAAATTGCACACAATATTCAGGGTGACACTGCCCCAGCCCAGCCCAGCCCAGCCCAGGGCAGGACAATCCCCTCCCTTGCCCAGCTGGCCATGCTGGGCCTGGTGCCCCCCAGGACAGGGATGTCCCTCCTGGCTGCCAGGGCACTGCTGACTCATGTTCTGCTTGCCAGGACCCCCAAGTTCCTTTCCCTGGCACTACTTTCCAGCCTCTCATTCCCCACTCTGTCCATCCAGGGTTGCCCTAGTTGAACTTCACCTGGTTGGTGACATTCCATCTTCGATTTGTGGAGGTCTCTCTGCAGGACCTCCCTGCCCTCGAGGGAGATAACAGCTACTCCCAGTTTTGTGTCATCTGCCAGCTTGCTCAGTGTCCCTTCCATTCCTGCCTCCAAGTCATTCATGGAGATGGTGAAGAGCACAGGGCAGAGGATGGAGCCCTGTGGAGCCCCACTAGGGACAGGTCACCAGCCCGATGTCACTCCATTCACTTCCAACCCAGGCTGTTTTGTTGATGTTTTAGGTTTTAACTTTTATATGTTTCCAACCCTGCAGTGCCCAGTGTAACTCTGCAGTTCCCTGGAGCTCGTTCAGTGCTGTTCTCTCATGCTCACACTGACATAACAAAGCCTCTCCAGCTCGCTCTCCAAGGACACCCAGACCCTCCTGGGCCCAACAACTGCAAACCTTCATCTTGGGGAGAGGGGGGCAAGCTTGGGCAAATTCCATCCTTGCCTGGCTTCTGCTTGGGCAATTGATGCTGATATCAAAGTGGGAAGAACTCGGGAGCTGTCATTGTCCGTTTTGGGATGCACTGAGGCAGGAGCCTCTGGAGCCCAAAGCGTACCTCTGAAGGCCTTTCAAATAAATACCTCCTTTATTTCTCTATTCTTGTCTAGTGTCTGTTTCTAGGTAGCCATTTAAGGCATCACTGTGATTCCATGACTGTATTTCTGTGATTCTATGATATGCATTGTGGAAAACAGTATCAGCAATATAACATGGTTTCTATTTATTTCTGCATACAGTTCTCTGCATTCAATTTATTTGGAGACTAAGATGACCTCTTTCCTGAGAATTCAGTGCTGCTTGCCAGAAATTTGATGGTAAAATGATACATGACAGTCCCATGTCCTTCCCTCACCTAACACTGTACATAATAAGAGTATACAACCTTGGAGAGGACATTGTTGTGCTTTAAATGCATATCTGTACTATTTTAATGAAAAAGAAAGTCAAGTAAGTTATTAGAGTTGTTTAGTTCAGTGGTTTAGTGTGGTGCACGAAAGGATTAAAAACAAAAAGTAGAAGTCACTTACCTTATTGAAATATACAAAACCATGGTTAATATAGACAAGAGTCCTGTATTTACCTCTGAATATCAAGCACAGGATCAAACAAAATATCAAACACAGCTGAGTGGGCTTTGTGCACCATTTTTTATCCTGTTTTAGCCCATGATAAAAATTACAGCCTGTTTAAATTTATTATTTTTTTAAACCGTTTCCTCTCTCATTTGGGAGCAGACAGGTTGGATGGTGAGACGAGGAAGAAAATGTGTTCCCTCACACCTCCATATCTGCCAATGCCACATCAGCTTACAGCCACACGCCTTGGGGCTTAGCAGAGGGTCTCTGACAAGAAACTTCTCTTTCCTTAGCTGTGTCCTATGTCCTGATGATTTTCCCCAGACACTTGGTGGAAGATGCAAAAGCAAAGCTCTTACTGCTTCTCAATGAGGTGCTTACCTTTAAAGTGGATTAGGAAATAATGACTCTGAGGTCCACATTAAAATCAGAGAAAAATAGTAACATTTGGATTTGCTGAACAAGAATAGCCAGCACTCTTCTGTATATGGCTTAATATGACCAAGTGCATTTTTTTCTGCACCAAAAGCAGTTATTTGTTATCAGTGTGGCATTACCTCTCACCATAAAATTTGTAGTTTGGGTTTTTTGGCCTAAGCTAATATTACTTCTTGTTCATTGATTTATAAATGGGTTAATCACCTCTAGTTGTCTGCCCTTGACATGTGTGTGACAACGTTGGATGCACAAAAGGGTCTATGAAGTAATGGAATCAATTGCAGTCTGACTAATTTCAGATAATTTCTGTGGGACGTATTAAAAAAATGTTAATACTAAGGAAAAGATATACCAAAATATTTTGATATAAGGAGATTGGATCGTACTCTGTGAACATGTGAGAATTTGGGATCTTCTCAGCAGACAGAATTTTGAGACCGTGAAGCCTGAGGGGATGAGTTAGCAAGTGAGTTTGAATTTGAGATGGATTTTTTCTGGTCAAATACTTAAACACTGTAAAACTTCCAAATACTAAAACACGTAAAAATTCCCAATATTTCCTTGCAGAAAGGAAATATTGGGAATTTTACTAACCTTTATTTTTACTTTGAAATTTAAATATATTTGTACTTTTAAAAAAATATAGGAGAAGGTCAAATTTTAAAGCTGTTAAAACGGAATTTTTCTTTTAACGTGTACTGATGTATTTTTCACTTCAATTTGCAAATGTATTTGAGGTCTTGAGTTTTAATCCCTCACTGGAATGAATATGATGAAGAAAATAGCATTCATACAGTTTCTCACCACCTCTGTGCAGGACACATTACTGAAGATTAATTCACCTGAAGTTCTTTCCCTTTGTAAAAAACAAATTTTCCCTTTTTTTATGAAACGTTTTCTCTTGAATAGCTTTTTAACCCCTCTGGTGTACATTATTTTGCTGCCTTCTCCCTCAAGTCCAATGGGTAGCAAGCACATTCTCCTCCAGGACCTTCAGGAGGGTGTGCACTCTAAGTGAACTCAAGCAAGGGATGAGTTAAGGTGAAGAAGAATTATTTAATTTGTGGTGTTTTCGAGTTTTATGACCTTGATATAACTTTAGGCCTGTCTTCTTTGTCCATGTAATTATTTTTCAAACATATTAGAGAAAGGAAGGCATTGGGCATTGGTTTATAATCTAAACAACAACATAATAATATTTAATATGAAGAGTTGCAAAGGAATAAATCTCCTCCATTGAATGCAAATATTGAAGAGGAAGCATTTAAGAGCTGACTACACCTGATACAGGTTCAAAAATGAGGTTTATATCTTCAGCCATAGCTAAAAACCACGTTTTTCCCAAACTTTTTGACATACTTAACCTCAAACTTTCAAAGTCATCCCGTTGGTTTAAATCAAACTGATCATTTAGGTAAAACTAAGAGGCACCGTGGCAAGTATCAATCATGAAAATTAGGCCCTCTCCCATAGCAGGATAAGGCTGAAAGGTAGAAATCTGGATTATAAAAGCAGTTGATGACATTTTAGGCTCAGTAACTTCCCTGCACTCACTTATCTGTGACCGTTTCAATGAGACCATGCTCTAATGTGATTATTGCCATTTATGTTGGTCTGGTGCACTTGCAGGGAGTCAAAGTGTCTTCAGTGCTGCTCTCTTTTGGCCCCTGCCAACTGCTGACCCACATCAAAGCCTCGAGCAAGGGTTCCAAAAGCTCCAGACGTGATAGAGTGTATGTGTAAAATATGCAAATCATCGTCAGGAAGAAATTTCCATTTCTGTACCAGTAGTTTGCAGTTTAATCCTTTCGTCTTGAAGATTTCATTTCCTCGGAAGAAAGGGGAGGAAAGGGAAGGATAATCACTCTCTAGTTCCATTTCTGTTGTTGCAGAGCCCTGATACTGAGATGCCATTTCTCAAGCTTTTTTGACTTTGATAAAAGCCCATGACTTGCTGAACTTGCTCTCACTTTAAGTATAGCTGTAGTATTATGGATTTCCTGACAATATGATTAATATTTCTATGTCTTGCTTTCTCTTTACGTATGTGTGGGAACCCAATAAGCTCACTTATAAAGTGTTTTTTTTGCAGCTTCTGTCTAAAAACAGTAAGATTTTTCTTTGTCTCATAAACTTCCAGGAGAAATGGCTCAGATGATCTCTGCCTTGCTCTGATAGACACAAGAAGTCATACAAGTCAATCTAATTAGTGCTCTTGCTGTATTTGATGACCATAGTTCACCTGGAATGGGAAAGAAAAAAATGCTTTATGGGCTTAATGCATTTGTTATACTCTTTATCATAATTTGAAGCTCTATTGCAACCAAATACTTTGTATTCTGGATATAAACACCTTTGGGCAAGAAGAAAATTGTGCTGCAGCTGGAGAATCGTTCAGTCGTTTGAAAGAACTAGAAATTGGGCCCAAATTTTTAAAGTCACATGGGAAAGCCATGGTAAAGCCAAGAAATGTATCTCTTGGTGAAATTGTATGAACCAGATGTTTAAGGAACATACCACAGGTTAACAATTTTCTGTGGGTCAGCTGCACTGTGGTTACTATTGTCGTGTTCACTTCTAGTCCACAGGGAATGAAACATAATGAAGGTTGCCTTAATGCCCTTAATTGCTGATGAAGACAAGACAGAGGATCCCACAGCAGCAGCAGACTAAGAGCTCACATGGAATATTGGTTTGATGTTTGACCTCTCAGGCTGGGGAGAAGCTCATGAGTCTGCTCCTGCTTTCTTTTACCAGGCACACCCAAGGCTGAGTCCTAAACCTGGTGTTGTCTCATCGCCTCTCAAAGTAGGGAAGGAATATCCCAAGGGCTGCTGACACATGGGCAAAATAAAACCTAAACTGATACTGCAATAGTGAAGTGTCAAGAGTTTCCAGTGGTTGTTCTGGGTCAGTGTTCATATTTTCCAGGCGTGGACACGCTGGCCTTCAGGACTTCCCTTTCCCTCCCTTTACACACACACACAAAAGGAAACAATTGATATAGGATGATATTATTGGTAACCTCTTTCTTCTTTTCATTGAAGAGAATAACATAATGGAAGTTAGATGCAAGAATCCCAGGGAAAGGAATACCAATAAAAATTAATCGTACAGAGGAAATAGTTTTACCTCCAAGACCTCTCGTTTTGCAGAAAGATCCAAATTTCAATGCTTGAGGCACAAAGGGCAAAAATATACTCAGTCCATCTGTTTCTCACAAGTACACAAGCAGGAAAACAAGGACAGTGAAGGAGAAGGGTTGTACCATGCTAAGGAAATCAGAATACTTCAGGCTTTTCTTGAGGAACAGATTTCCCAGTAGTTCTGCCTCTCTAGCACCCAGACATCGTTTCCCATGCCATGTCAGATTGCCACATCCAGCTGCACCAGGTTGTCTTCCCCCTCCACTGTCAGACATCCCTGTAGGGAGAACAAACCACAGCAAATGCTCTGACCTACACTGCCTGATCCCTTCCTCATCGCCTTTTATCTGCTGGAGTGCCTTCTGTTTATTTATTCATTTATTTCTCTCCTGAGACCCTTTGGAGATTTGTGGCTGATGATGATTTGTTTGATGCAAAAACCTTTACAATGGGTTTCTGGAGTAAATTTTATGGCACCAAGAGAACAAAAAAATAGAATGAAGTCAGTACTAAAAGAAGGCAAAGGCTTCTTTAGAAAAGTTCCAGCTTTCTGTTCTATGGCTAGAGATTTTCAACAGAAAAACAGTATTAAACCAATGAATGCAAAAATAAGAATTTTTGAAGAAGACTTAAAAAATAAAACATGACCTTAACAATAGTTTTTATAATCTGAGCGTAACAGTTAACTCTACTGAAGATTTATTTGAGAGTTTTAACCTTTAAAATAACATTAGGAATGACTGGATTGAGCACTGCCTCTGAAGCAAATAAAATCCATAGTGAGCTTATTAATATTAGACAAAATAACATCTGAAGCCCAGATCTAAAATATTACCCTCACATCAATGGCAGGATTTTATGTTTATTTTATATTCTGGGTACAAGCAGGCAGTTATATATTTGCAAACATCAGAATGTAGC
Organism: Vireo altiloquus; assembly: GCA_013396875.1. NCBI lineage: Eukaryota > Metazoa > Chordata > Aves > Passeriformes > Vireonidae > Vireo > Vireo altiloquus. The sequence goes on along the minus strand of VZRF01015386.1, from coordinate 197,435 downwards.
TGTGTAGGAGGAACAAATTTAACTAACCCTGGGGCCACTCCCTGAGGCTCTCATAATAGAACTAGGAACTTCCCAAGCTGTGCAGAGTTAAGTTCTCTTCAGATCTAAGACAAAGCTCTCTGAAAGAGTGATTTCTTTCAGAAAAAATCATAGAATGGTTTAGGTTGCAAGGGATCCTAAAGATATTCTTGTTCCAAGCCCCCACCATGGGCAAGGACACCTTCCACTAGACCAGGCTGCTCGAAGCACCATCCACCCTGGCCTTGGAGGGCTGTTTTTTAACTTCCTCACTATTAAAGACTCATCCACTGTACCCTGCAGTGGGGTTAAATGTGAATTTCTCCTGTGACAGCAAGATACCTCCTGGATGGGTTCTTATTGAAGACCTTTCAGGAGGTTTAAAGTCATGAAAAAATTCTTCTCTTTTAATGTCCTGCTCATCTTGTCTTGTGGGAGGGTGCATTTCATTAATTTGTACTCCCCGTTGTTTTGTCTCGGGTTTGGTGAGAACAAGGTAATTGGAGGTTTGAATGCAATAATCTTTCTGCCCAAGGTTAGAAGATTGAGTTTGTATCACTTCAAACACTTTGACTCGCTTCACAATTTGTGACTTGTCCTGGGGGAACTAAGCCAATCTTAACAAAATTTCCAGCTATATGGATTGCAAAGTCTCTACAATTCAACACGGAGATCTGGACCAGGCTTCTGTCAAAGACTTGCTCGAGCTCATTTATGAACAGCTTGGAAATTTGATCTGTCAAGCTTATGGCTTAAGTGTGGAGATGTGGTGTGACCAAATTCCCACTCTCATATAATTAACAAAGCTCCCTGCCAGAAAACTAGGATTGCAATTTGAAATTAAATGGTTTGGGATACTTTGATTTCTGAAGTACTACATGGCTTGCCTTATTCCAGTGGTTATGTTGAGCAGTTCATCTCTTTCCCAGATGTCCAAGTATTTGAATAGCTTGGAATGAAATTGTCTCTTCCCTGTTCTCTTTCTGTTTATCTTCTGCAAGGATTTGCACTCAAGGTATCTCTTTCCTTTGCCTGCTCTACTTTTGCCCAAGTACCTCTCATGCTCACCAGATTACTGATATCCTTGGCCAAACTTATTCAGGATACTGGTTTAGTAGAGTTGGTTTTTCTCCTGTTTTGCACTCCCAAGATAGTCTCTTCTTTCAGTGATCAGGGTGTTATAATTTATCTGACTACATCTGGAGTGGTATTGTGTATCCTTTATTCGCATATCACAAAGCTTCCAGCATTTCTGAGAGCTAACTTAGCCTTCTCCTCTGTGACTGTCAGCTCTAACAGAAGAGTACATTGACAGCTGGATGTATTTCTTGGTAGATAATAATAATATCTTTCAGACGCAAGCCAGCTTGGCAGAGGATTTCCATATCTTTTCATGTTTTCTTTAGTTTCCCCCAGTTGAGAATCTCATATGCTAGTTTATTTTCATATTTCCAATGTGTAAAGTTGTCTAGATGAGGAAGCAACTTTATACATCTCATTTCATTACACATGACACTGCAGACTCAGTAGCATGCATTGAATTCACACTGAAAATGGCTTTTAGCCATGTTGTAGAATCACAGAATGGTTTGGATTGGGAGGGACCTTAAAGCTCATCCAGTTCCACCCCCCTGCCACAAGCAGGGACACCTTCCAGTAGACCAGGTTGCTCAGGGTCCCATCCAACCTGGCCTTGAACACTTCCAGGGAAATGTTTTCATTCCAAACGATTCCCCTGACGTGTTTTGAGGCAATATTTAAGTGAATCAAGTAACTCTTTTACAGAACATATTTATTATTATTTATGTTGACATAACAAGGATTCAAAGGCATTGAATAAGTTTAGAAGATGCACACTTTGAAAATCCTAAAACTAATAATAAACTAAAAATATTTCTGAGAAGGTGTTTGCTATAAAAATTCTATTCTTGGGGATGTCCGGGATTGCATTGGAGCAGGCGAAGTGCTCAATCTCTCACACCTCAGCCAGTTGCAATCTTGTCTTAATTTTGTTTGTATTAAATTTCAAATGCATTCAGCGAGTTGCTGCTGCGAACAGATGGGGTTGTGATTGTGACCTGCCACAGCTCCTGTCACGCTGCCTCTGTGGGTTATGCACGGATGTAGGTGGATTTACATACATACATAAGTGCTCAGCTAGAGACAGTGATGGGTGACTCAAAAGGACTCCCAGACAGGGCTCTGACTGCCTGTTTTCCTGCAGAAGCAAGAAGGAACCGACCTGTTGTGGGAGAATAACAGGGGTATGGGAGTGTTCCCCTGGTGGAGGTAAGGAGGTAAAAGTCATAAAAACCATTGTCAAAGACTTTGAGGAGGACAAATCTTCGACACTGGGTATAGCCTTGCAGCTCTCACACAAATGTGCGTTTGCTTCTTGGACCCTCCAGCACTGCTTGTTAGTGAGATGATATCCCATTATTTCCCCCAGACAAAAGAAGGTTAAGAGAATAAGAACTAAAACCACTCCTGAAGGAGAGCTTTAGAGTAAGAAAAATGGAAGTGTATCCTGAACATGTGGAGCCAAGACAGCCCCAAAAAAGTCAGGGCACAGAAGATGAGGAAAAAACCCTCAACCTGTGCTTTAATCTGCAAATAAGGCACAAAAGAACAAGCTGTGAAAGGAGATGACAAAGAAAAAGTACAAGGAGTTGAACAAGCACAGAGAGGGCTGTCAAATTCAATACTACACTCTGAAAGAGTTTAGAAGTCAGGGAATGGCGACATCAATGCTGTTTTGAATAAGGACAAGGCTAAACATTTGCTACATCATTCTGAAAAAGTGAAAATCTGTGATATGCATTCCATCTTCAATAATCAGTTATACAGAGAATTATTGGAACCTTGGACTTCTCATGCAAGTGGGACTTGTACAAGGAGGAACATTTAAGCCTTGCAACAGAATACCTTTCTGATCCACTGGTGTGTGAGTCACAGGCACAGTACAAGAGATAAAGGAGAATAAAGAAAATGTATGAGGTGTCTATATCTGGGGCTTTGGAAAATAAAATTTACATTCATGCTGTCTAAATTATTTATTTAGAAAGAAATAGTGAAATATGGATGTTGAAGGAGAGAGGAGTAGCTAGGCAAGAACAAAATAATTAAGACAGCTCAAATCAAGAAAAGGTGAAACATTAGCTCTAGATTGAAAAAAGAAATCAAGCAAAAAAACAGAAAAAAACACATGGCATTGTTATCTAGTCTTTTACCTATTAAAAGTAATAAGTTATTTTCTATGTGAAAAATTCCAGATTTGCTGTAAAACTCATTTTCTAAAAGAAAACTGAAATTAGAAAAATTGAAAATTGAAATATTCCTTCAGGGCAGTTCTGATGTTTGTCCCTCTGTATACAGGAAATTTTGGAAGATTATTACCACCAAATGAAAAATTACAATTGTGGTTTGTTTTTTTCCCAACACTGTTTTGGGAAACTCCCTTCCTCTCTAAAAGAATCAACACTAATAATTTTAGTTTTGCAAAAAAAAAATACAAAAAACCAAAAAAAGTCCCAATCCCCAAAACCTCTTTTCTCTTTCTCAAACACTTTTACTGGCCAGTAGTGTTGTCATTCTGCTTTTCCAGTGCTGTCATATGACAAGTGCAGCATGATTTATATTTATAATTATTATGTCCTACTGCTGGGGAAGGAACGGTTCAACTCTCCCAGTTCATAATGTTCCCTGCTTGTGACATTACCTGTCCCTTGACTTCTCTACAGCAGTTTTGAATAGGTTATTTTTAGTCTTATTATATTTTTTTCTTGCTGCCTGTGCTTTCAAGTTTCCCTCTGACTTTAATTAAAGTGTCCTTAGGCTTGTGCATGTAAAAAGCTAACAAGTTCACCCAGTCAAGATCTCTCCTAATTATAATGCAAAGTAGGAGTTCAAGTGAGGAGAACATCAAACAGTTTCTATGTGACATATGAGAGCTTGACACTGTATTTTGACAGGCCTGTTGCAGAATACATGATGCCACTGAAATACATTTTAAAAGTAATATCCCAGCTTACACATCATCCACAAAACAAGCCTATGGTGCAGAGAGCAAGCTGTACAACATGCTGCACAGAGCAAAAGACAGTGTTTGGCGTGTTATTGATGTGTTATGTAAACAGAGGCAAGATCCAAAATGCGACGACTTTTGGGTTTGCTTCTTACATGTGGTGGTACTTACAGACACACCAAACCCATGGGCCAGTCCTTCAGATGTTGATGGCCACAACACAGCTGCTTGATGAAAGGTGGCACCGTGGACGTTCCCCATCACACCACAAGCACAGTCTGCAACAGAATGCAATAAACTGTGCAGCCTTTCTGGGCAGAAGTAGAGGAAAACCACATTTTTAGTAGGTGTGGCACAGACAGAAGGTACAGTACAACCTTCTTAGTCTAGGAATCTCTACACAAAAAGCAGGTTATTTTCACTCCAATCACCTTTATGGTATCATAAAATCATTAAGGTTTCAAAAGACCTTTGATGGCATCAAGTCCATCCACCCAGCACCTGACTGGTTCACCACTAACCCATGTCCCCAAGTGCCACATCCACACATCTTTTCAATCCCTTCAAGGATGAGGACTACACCACTGCCCTGGGCAGCCTGTGCAAGTGCTTGATAACCTTTTCTATTTCAAATTTAAACCTCCCCTGGCCCAGCCTGAGGCCGTTCCCTCTCCTCCTGTCCCTGTTCCCTGGGAGCAGAGCCTGACCCCCCCCAGCTGCCCCCTCCTGTCAGGGAGTTGTGCAGAGCCACAAGGTTCCCCCTGAGCCTCCTTTTCTCCAGCCTGAGCTCCTTTCCCAGCTCCCTCAGCCGCTCCTGGGGCTCCAGCCCCTTCCCCAGCTCCGTTCCCTTCCCTGGACACACTCCAGCCCCTCAATGTCTCTCTTGTCCTGAGGGGCCCAGAGCTGTCCCCAGCACTGGAGGTGCCCCAGCAGTGCCAGCACAGGGGACAGGCCCTGCCCTGGGGCTGTGTCACACCATGGCTGGCACAGCCCAGGGGCCACTGGCCTTCTTGGTCACATGAGAGCCCTTCTGCCCACAACCACAATAATTATAACCACAATAACCTGTAGGTTTCACACCACTTAGAGGCATAGATGTGCTTAGAGGCTGTGAACCTGGCATGTGGCTTCATTTTAGGCTGCACTTCGTCCACTCTAGGCTGAGACTAATCATGCCAAGATGTTTGGTTTTTTCCCACTGGTTATAAGAGGTGTCAGAGGCAACTAGCTGATATATAAATGTTGCAGAAATAAAAACTTTCAATTATAGAATGGTTTGGGTTGCAAGGGACCAAATAATTTCAAAATTGCAGCATGTAAACTAGTTGAGGAAGAAGAGAAACTGGTAATGGGAGAAAGGAAGAAGAGAGGATGAATATGTTTAGTGTATATTTTCAGAGCCAAAGTAGACAACTGGTTTTTACTGAGAGCTTTAGTCTTTCCATGGAATGCTTGCTGCTGCTGCTGCTAAAATTGGAATTTTCTTGGAAAAATATACGGTTTGGTTGAGGTCTCGAGATATTGCAAATAAGACTGAGAAACCAACTGAGACGTGTGAAGGAAACTTTTGTCAGAAGCACGAGAGGTTCATTTCCTGACATCCAGCTTTAGTCATAACTCAGCACCATCAGCGATGTCGTGATTGCCCTGCAGTCAGAGAGACACGACGAGAGCAGGAGCGGGTGAGTCAAACCCTGTGGGTGTGTGGATGACTGTACAGGACTCCAGCATGACAAGCACCTTTCATCTCACCACTCACGGTGCTGCTCAGCACTCAGCAGGGACTTCTGCAGCGGCGGGACCAATATCCTGAGTGAGAAAGGAAAAATGCCAGGGAGAGAAGGAGCAGCGATGCACAGAAGGGAAGGATCGAAATATACAATGTGAAAAATAATGAGTTGTTTGTTTTAATAGTGGCACAGAGGCAATCACACATCCTTTTGGTCAAGGGTGACATTTCTGTGAGATTCTCGCAGCATCTCATCTGCAATTCCTGCATGCCACTGTCAATATGAGAGCAATGTTAACAGGAAAATCATTTCACACACTATATTGAAGCTTAAATATTTAATGCAGCTTAATTGCAGAGCATCTGAACTGCCAAGCAGTCAATTTCTGAGAAAAATTTAGGACTGAACAGCAGAAGTACTCCATACTGCCTCACAATTCAGGCCAAAAGGAGGCAATAACCACCAAATTTTGCTTCCTGCTCAACCCCGCCTGAGAAAAGCAACGATTTCCTCGGAATCAAATGGAAGTACAAAATATGCTCGGAGGCAAAATAATGTGCAGAGACTAGAAACACAGTGTCTCATCTCTGAGAACATCTTAGGCATCCATTTATTAGAGCTGCATTTACCTAAATGTATTTCAGTGTGAAATGTCTTGCAAGGAGGGGATGTCAGCAGCGCTGCAGTGATTGTTACAGCCACAGGGCCTCCCTGAATGGCACAGCACAACACACTGTACTTAATGTTGACACTGCTCACTGAAACAATTATTACAATCAATTTGACTTCTAATGTGACTTCTCTTGTAAATCTCTGGGTCATTAACCTTAACAACATCAATGTACTGTCAGTATCCAATTCCACCAAATTAGTGTCCGAGGTAATAGGAGAAGGAATGTATTAATGTGTTATTGGTGACTAATAAAGACAGCAATCCTCTAATGTGATATGAAGAACAGCTGAAGCATGCAAGGGAAGAGGAAATACACAAAGTCAGGGCAGTAGACACCTTAGGTGGTGCATGTCAGGTCATCAGATTAGGTGGTAGAGTGTGACCCCTTTATCACTGAATCAGGAGGAGCAGGGATGGGAACGGTCCATGGCCCATAGTCTAGGGCCAATTATATGAGGTTCAATGAATCTAAGTGCTGCATTCTGCCCTTGGGTCACCCCAAGCCCTGCAGCTCCAGGCTGGGGCAGAGAGGCTGGAAAAGGCCCTTTGGGAAAGGCCCTGGGGTGCTGGTGCCAGCAGCTGGACATGAGCCCAGGGGTGCCCAGGTGGGCAAGAGGCCAGTGGCCCCTGGGCTGTGCCAGCCATGGTGTGACACAGCCCCAGGGCAGGGCCTGTCCCCTGTGCTGGCACTGCTGGGGCACCTCCAGTGCTGGGGACAGCTCTGGGCCCCTCAGGACAAGAGAGACATTGAGGGGCTGGAGCGTGTCCAGGGAAGGGAACGGAGCTGGGGAAGGGGCTGGAGCCCCAGGAGTGGCTGAGGGAGCTGGGAAAGGAGCTCAGGCTGGAGAAAAGGAGGCTCAGGGGGGACCTTGTGGCTCTGCACAACTCCCTGACAGGAGGGGGTAGCCAGGGTGTCTGCAGCCAAGGGACTCTTCACCTAGGTAAGAGGTTAAAAGACAAGAGGATATGGGTTCCAGTTATACCAGGAGGAGTTTAGATTGGCTGTTAGAGAAAATTTCTTCATGGAAAGAGTTGTCAAGCATTGGAAGGACCTTTCCTGGGCAGTGGTATAGTCCTCATCCTTGAAGGGATTGAAAAGATGTGTGGATGTGGCACTTGGGGAGATGGGTTAGTAGTGGGCTTGACAATGCTGGGGGAACAGTTGCCTTTGATGATATTAAAGGGCTTATCCAAACTTAATTTTTCTGCGATTCTGTGATTCCATATGACAAATGAGCAGTGGATTTAATTTTGGAATGGTCGAAAGAGCTCTTCACAGTTTTATTTCATGTTTCAATAAATGAGAAGCCACATCATATAAAATCCTATGGTTGTACTGGAATGAAAGGGATAACTCCTAACTAGGGAAGCATTATATTTTTTATCCTCCATCATGAACCTTAAGGTAACTTGAACTTCAGAGATCTGAAGTTATGCTGGGCTGATAAAAATAAACCATCCCTGGCTGCTGAAGTACAGTTTTCAACAGGACGGGGGAGTAGGCAGATGTTTTATGAGCTTTTAATTTATTTATTTAATTTTTATTTAATTTATAATATAATTTATTTAATTTATATATAATTCATTATATATAATATAA
>VZRF01015386.1:150544-189288 GCA_013396875.1 Vireo altiloquus | reverse complement strand
AGTATCTTTGCTAAACACATTTTTTGTAGTTTTAATACTTTTTTGAGCTAAACTTAGGAACACTAACTTTTGTTTTAATGTTTTTGTAGTTTAGATTATCGTATCCTTTTTTACATTCTGATTTTTGCAGTTGCAGCTGAACCTAAAATCCTTGCTTTATTTCTGAAACCTGCTTTTCTTACTCAAACTAAAAGCCTTCTCACCTTTTACATTTCCTACACCTGGCCACATTTCCATCAGTGCCATCCAGTTTCTCTTCCAGCTGTCCGGCTCTAGGTGAGGTCTCCTGGTGTTGCTGGAGACTGCTCTTTACTGAGAGCAGAGATGCCGCAGCCCATCACGTCCAGCACCACGAAAGGAGCACTGAGAGCTCACAACCCAGCAGAAAGGGAGGATTGAGGCTCTGGAGGGAGCTGGGAATCCACTGACAAGGAGGAAATCCATGTTTGAGGGTGACTCGTGCAAGCTTGCATTAGCAAAGAGTGGTGGGGGAACATGGCATGACACAGGTGCGATTTGGATCCTCTCTAAAGCCCTAAAACCTCACCCTTTACCTGTAATTACTGATGGCCAATACATTTCTCTTCCAGGCTCTTTTCAGAGGGCTGACATGGCACAATGCTTCTCCAGACCTCACTCAATAATAACAAAAAAAACCTGAGAATACATTGTATTCATTCTACTTTCCCAAAGTTCTTATAGGCTATAAACCAAAATTACCAATTAAACACCAAAACAGAAATCCTTTCAAATCAAACTTTCAAGGCAAAAGAAAGGGGCATGAAGAATTAATAACAAGTTTAATTATGAAGGCAATATTTCTTGAACAAAGTAAATTAGGCACTTCATTTGGGGATTAGCAGGATCATCAGGTTAATATCTTTTCCTATAAAAAAATGTGCTACAGGATTTTAAATTGTATCCTATAATTAGGATTCTTGTCTTAAGGCTGAAAAACATCTTTCTTTCTTCTGGTAGGGCTCTGCCCCTGATGCTTAATCTCTATCCTATAAATCCATACACAAAAGTAAAGAAAATCAATAGTAATAACAAAACGATGCTTATATTTTGGTAAATCTGATACTAAATGTATAAAAATACAAACAAATTACTAAACCAAGTTTTATATTTCTAAGAACTTTTGTCCTGCACTGCTGGTCAAACCCCATGGTTATTTATTTGCTAAAAATTCCAATTTTCTTCTACCATGGAAACTTTATGAAACGTGTAATTGAAAACTCATAATGAGTGAAATTTTAACAACCGCTATGCTCAAAAAAAAAAAGAAAAAAGGGGAAGACAAAAAAAATTCTGCTGTAATAGCCTGATGCCAAATTACTGATAAAATGCATGTGAGGCTTTTCGCATGCAGTTAAGCTTAAAATTAGTCTCATCAAATGTGATTAGTTTAACCTGACCAGCCGTCTAAGAGGTTAGGTGACTAAACTGAGATATGGAAATAAGCATCTTCTATAACTGATAACTTCAGATAAATCCCCTGGGGTGTAGTGAGGGGCAGAATGAGTTGCAGGCACCTGAGGTAGGTAAGGCCTGGGGAAAAGGACCAGGTATCTCTCTGTATTCATGGAGGAAGGAACTGAGATGCCTCTTTTAAAGCTAATTTAATCTTTCACTTTAGGATGACTAAATACAGTTGTGAGAGGAGCCATACTTTTGGTAAATTAGTTTTTGAGGTGAGCCAGTAGCATGCCACAGACTGGTCTGGTGACAATCACAGAAAATATGTGTACATAATTAAAAATAATATAGAAAGGGCAATAAATGATGGGGCACGCTTTTTTATTTTATTGTGCTGCTATGGGCTATCATTTTGATTTTCTCCCTCTCTTGCATGCTGAAGTAGTATGGAGTTTACCTTATCTTCACCTTTCCTTCCCTGAGTTCTTTAATTCTACACAAACACAGAGTCTGACATTTGTAGTGCTGTGCCTTGGGCTCTGTCTGTGAGAAAAATGGTGGCCACAGTTCTGCTGTCAGCAATGGGTAGGCTAAGAACTGGGTTTGTTTGAGAGGATCTGATATTGTAGAAAGTTGGGTGTTTTTCTAGGCCACGCTCATGGCATGGACTACCAATAACAGGTAAGAGCGACTACTACATGTTTGAGACCCTGTTACTGCATAACACCCAAAAGTGGGGAGAGAGGGAGGATGATAGTTTTAAATTATGTGAAGCAACAGGCTGAATTTTCAGCATGTGTACAGACTATCATTTTGATTTGCATTTCTGTCACTTGGAGAAAACAATTCTGTTTTGTTTCATGGAAACATACAGGCTATCTTATCTATGGATTAATTGGTACACCAAATGTCATAAGCAATACTCAGTGTTTGATTGAAGTTTCTTTCAATATAATAATTTATGAACACTGGGCGGTATTGCTCCATGAGATTCAGCCTATTTCCACCACTCAGCTGCAAAAGGACCTGAAATCACTAGAAACGGCCAAATAACACAAACCAGCAGGTTCATGTGTGCTAATCTGAACTGGCATAAACCGACACTGCTGTTGAAAGATCTCCCATCATTTATCCCTACCCAGGCCGTGCAACCCAGCCAACAAAAACCCAAGCGCTGAACTGATTTAATTTTAATCATCTCCCTTAACCTGTTGGGTGTGTGGTTGGGCAATGCTTGTGTTGGCAGGTGGGAGGAGGTGCCACGGGGACACAGGAGGGTGAGGATTGCCCCCAAATTCCTGCTGTGGCTCCTGCACCAACAGTGGGCACTCTGCTCACATCACAGGCGCTGTCCCTGGAGAAGCAGCTGGGAGAGAGAACTTGTCCCGCCCTGAATATTGGCCAAGCTGCAGTTTGCTGTCCTCTCAGAAGAGAAGTGGACTCTACCAGCACTGAATCTTCAAGGCCAAGAAGGGCTGCTCTGCTGAAATAACTCTGTTAGTCAAACACAAATTAGTGGGCTCCATGCGGCAGCAGCTGAATGCATTTTTTATTGCCTGTATTATGCCAGAGGTCGGACTCAATGAGATAATCCCCTTTTATAGCCTTAAAGTGTATGAAAACAGATAAAATTAATCTAGAGGACACTCTTGTGCCTGTTGATGCCTAGCAAGATATCTACTCTATCTGACTTTTGGTATTTGGGGTCATTTTAATTCACAGGCTCTTATTTTTCTTCCATTATTGGATTTTCTGTCCTTGCAGCTCTCAGCCTTTATGGCTCATAGGCAGAAGTAATGAGTGAGTAATGTGAGCAGCATCTTTCTTTGCTCTCCCCGCCAAGCTGGACTGCAGCCACAGTCTCTTTAGTTTTAAGGAGTTTTAATTTTCTACGTCCATAAGGAAAGTCAGAATATTTTCTGCGCAGAATACAAACTATAACACACAGGTCAGGGGCCATTACTCTAATACACAGCTTCTCTGGAAGAAGGATCCCACACAGGTATTGGGCCCAGCTTTCCTTTTTTAGATTAATATAAAAGGAAGACTTTTCATCTTCATCACAGTCCAAAGAAAAATTCTAAAGTATCAGGTCTAACATATTGAAACATCCCAGAAAAAAAGTTGAGGGGCATCACCATAGTACTTTTCAGGTTATTTCTGTTTCCACACAGAAAATAAATATTTATTTAATCATAAATTGTAGTTTTTTAAATGTGGACTGGATATATTTTGTTGTATACTTGAACCTCATCACAGCAGCATATGAATACTAATGCTTCTTGACAGGTATTAGTTATTTTTCCTTTCAGCTCTCCGGAGACATGAACAAGTGCTACTTTTGTTAGTTTGTTGTTTCTGTGGTTTTTTTATGAAAATCAAGGAATAAATGTCTTGCCTCATAATACACTTTAAGTCAGTCACAGAGTTGGGAACCAAACATATGTGAACCTGACTCCCTGTCTGGATCTGTAATCAAAGCACCAACTGTCAGTAAATTAAAAACTTAATGCAACAAATATATGTGAAAAACATACATGTCTTTGGGCAGATGAAGCAAAATCTTTCTGGAAATTTCCACAATACATCTTTTAAAAAATTTATTTTTAATTTTAGATCTTTCCACTAGAAATGTGTGACCCATTTCTCAAGTACAAAAAGAAATGTGGACAATCAAAGAATACCAGCTTGTGGAAATAAATGGGAGGGGAGTCTTGGCTCTCAATTACACAGATCCTTTGTCACAGCTCAAGTGTGTTCTTTTGGCCTGAGAAGGAGATGGTTTTCTTACTAAGTCAGGCACTGGCAGAGTTTTTATCTTCATCACTTTAATGGAGCATGTCCATTATTCGATGAGTTAATTTCAGAAAGGGGGCCAAGTTTGGAAGGATTAAGTTCCAGCTAAAGAAACAAACCTACATTGCTTGGGGAGGGATTGGTGGGGAGGAAATTGATGCAGCTTTCTATGTGTGTGCTTGTTTCCAAGTGCCTTCATGAGACATGACGTGGCAAAGGCTGCCAAGCGTTTAGCACAATAAATGGAACCACATTTTAAACACAATAAAAACCTAATGAAATCAGCCTCTTTTTAAGCCACCCACCTTTAGTGTAGCACATTAGAGACTTTGTAATAGAAAAGCAAAAGGAAAGAATAAAAGGTATTTCTTTATATATATAAAAAATCCCAAGCATCTATATAGGCATGCAAACACAAGAGCTATTAATGGAAAGAAAAAAAAACCTAACTAAAAGATTTAAAATCATTGCTTAAAAAGCAGTGGTGGCAGAAGAAGGTGTGTGCTCAAGGGAAGAAATCTCCATGGTGGAGCTAAAGATCCAGGGAAGGAGCAGGCAACACCTGAATGTGAGCGAAACCCCCAAAGAAACGTGGAGTGTCAGACTGGTCTTCATCTCCTTGGGAACCAAAGCCAGTATTAACTGATAATGAGAATTTTGTCTGCAACAAGGGGGAACCTCCTCCCTCTGGCCACTCATTGGACTGGTCCAGCATAGCTTAGCAAAGGTTGCCCTGAGGACCAGGGAGAAAGAGCTTTTTTCTGTGTCTGTGAGGATGATTCAGAGATGCTGTCTGCTTTGAGACTGCACAAATATCTTATCTTCCAGGAGAGCTCAGTGTACAGGTGGGATAAGAGGTGAGGGTCATGGGAGAAGAAGCTGCAGGGGAATGGAGCAGATTCATTTCAGCAGGGTTGAAGACAGGACAAGGGCAACAGGCAGAAACTGTAACGCAGGAAAAGCTTCTTTACTATGAGGGTCCCAAGCATTGGAACAGAGAAGTTGTGGAATCTCCTTTTCTGGAGATACTAAAACTCCATCTGGACATGATCCTGTGCAACCTGCTGGAGATGAGTCTGCTTTACAGGGGAGGTTGGACTGGATGGTCTCCAGAGGCCACTTCCAACTCCAACCATTCTGTGATCTGTGTCCTTGGAGAGGACTTTTACTGCACAGCTGCACTGGCTAGTCCTGTAGGTTCACAGCCCAGAGAAACAGTGTTCTTTATGCTCATAATTTTCCCCAAAAATGAGGGACAGGAAGTTCCCAAAGCTGTGGTGGAATAGACAAATTAAAAGGTTTCAGTGTGTGCTCACGTTCAGGTCAGATTACCTGATCTCCAAGTTGAGATGCTAGAAATGCTGAAACTGAAGACTAGTAAATATATTATTGAGATGTATTTTTATGTTACTGGTTCAGACAGAAAATAAGACATTTCAATTCTCTGAGAGCAAGTGTTTTCAGTTTAAATGTCTATATGTGTGTATATTTAGAAAAAGGTATGATTGATACCCTTCTCAGGTCTTACCCTCAGCTAAAGGGGAAGGAAAGATCCTGCTGGAAGCAGTACATCTGTCTTTATCTTCTACCAGTAAAAGGTTTCTCAGGGAAACTTATAAACAATTCTGTAGGTTAAAAGGGCTCCAGGGCACATCTAACATAACACTGATGGCCCAGACTGGAGAGCCATAAATGACTTCTCTCTTTCTTCCACATGTCTGAAAAAAAGTGCAGAAAAGTGTGATGGACCTATAAAAGCTTTGAAACGTCTGTGGCTTCTGGAAACAAATATTTCCCCAGAATGCATCTTGGAATTGTATGGTGAAGAAATGGCTTCAGACACACATAGTATCGAACAGAAAAGTTTTTAAAGCTTTTGCCTCCTCTGCACCTCACTCCCAGGTGGTACAAGAAGGCAAAACAGGCCAATGGGTGTAGTCTGGCACTCTCCTTCTAAATTTCTTTTTAATACTGACTTTGGGACTCAGAGAGGAGAAGAAAGCCCTTTCCTGTTTGAATCACAGAATGAAAGAATAACCTGTGTTGGAAAACAGGATCATATCATTCCATCCCCCACCCTGAACACCTTCCACTAGTCCAGGTTGCCCCAATCCCCATCCAACCTGCCCTTGAACACTTCCAGAAATGGAACATCCACAACTTCCCTGGCCAACCAGGGCCTCATCAAGCCTCACAGCAAATAATTTTTTCCTAATATCTCCATGTCATTTGTGATGTATCATATGTGAAAGAGGTTAGTCAAATAAAATCTAAGCCTATCTGACACCTAGCCAGAAGATATCATGATGATACTATATGCTTTTTAAGATTTTCTTTTTTTTTTATTTTTGTAGTATCTTATTTTTGTATGGCCTGAAGGAAATAGGGAGTAGTTAGCTCTGCACAGAAGCTTGCAAAACATCAAAGGTTTCCAGACTGACATGGTGCTTCACTCACATTCCGTTTGGTTTAGTGAAAATGACATTTTTTTGTTGTTGTTGAGGTAACTTTAACTTTATACTTTTCAGAAGAATGAATTTCTTGGAAAGGACTGGATAGAATGTAAATCAGTGTCCTGAAGCAGTCTGCAAATTTTCCAGACATCTAGTCTGACACTTTTAGGTTCCCAGGTGTCATCTCACGGGAAAAATATAGCAGTAAAGATGCCTGCAGTTTGTAAACAATGGCAAGAAGAACATCCTGACAGGAGGCTGTAATGTGATCTTTTTCTTTTAGTTATTTACTCGCTGAAGAGTGAGGTTTTTTCCTCCAGTCCCTTCCATGACAGGAGGATCCTGCTCTGTGCACCACAAAAACATTCAACACTTGCCTCCACGAAGTAAGCAAGGAGAAGCCCTTGGGGCTCCTGCCTTGGCAACCTCCCCTGCAAGTGGGACCTGCACAGACACAGGCCCATGGAGCAGAATTTGGTATTTCCCTCACCATTTTAGCGTTGCAGCAGCACTGCACATCCAGGTCTCCAAGTCCCAAAGATGATAGGACCCTTTCCAAACTCTGGTTGGTGTCAGAAATCCATCAGTGATCCTGGCAAGCAAGTAAATGAGTCAGGACAGCGAAGGTTTTGTTCAACATATGGAAGGAAACAAAGTGTAGAGACTTTCTCAGTGCTGGAGACTGTTGTGTGTGTGGCCTTGCTCTTTGTCGGGGGGATCCCAGCACTGGCTGTGACATATAATTCTGCCTTCAGAAGGTAGAGGAGGACAAATTCACCCTCTGCCTTCAGATGGAAGAGGCATGGATGTGAAGTCACAGCTTGATACATCACAAACCATGCTCGTTGCAGGGGTGTTGGACTAGATGGTCCTAAAGGAAGGGATTCCAACCTAAACCACCCTATGATTCTATGGTTCCATGCTTCTGAGATTCTCAGATTCAATTAAATGTGCTTCTTTTCAAAATCTGATGAGTTTTTCCGAGTTGCTGCACGAGCTATGCCTTCAGCTTGCAGCCACTATCTTTAACTAGCTTTAACAGACCAGGGATTTTGCTTACAAATATTTCAACATAAGGCTTTTCAGTTGTTATGAAATGAGTCAAATGTGACTAGATAGAGCCAGCTGTCATGCAAGCTTCTCCCCATGCTTTTGCCAGGCTGTCGCTGTGTGCGGTACCTATATGCCACCATACAGCATCTTGGCTGTTACAGCTTTGCATAGCAAGGCTGAAGATACAAGCTGGCCCTGAATGTCTTCAGTCTTAAAGGCACATGTAGAGAAGCTCCAAATATAGCAGATGCAAAGCAATTGTCACCTTAGAGAAGACATATCGCACTGGTGAGTCAATGGTGTTACTAACAGGTCTGGGAGGGGTTAGACCTTCCCCTCCTCTGTGCTATCTCTCTGTCCAAATCTCTGGGAGATCCTCTCAACGCAGATTCACAGGTAATGCTTCAGAGCAGCCAATTCAGCACTGTAAGCCTGGAAACTGGATTCACAAATGGTGTGGTTTCAACTCTGTAAGTCTGGTCACATCCAGGAGTGACGGATTCACAAACAGCAAGGTTTATTGATTGCTGTGATGGAGTGAAGTTCAGAAGCTGCCATTGATACATACACTGATATCAGAATACATAAACAATAGTATTACCAAGGAATAAAACTTACCCCAAAGGCATCTTTATGGGAGAGGAGATGGGCACAGCCCGCCAGCCATCTGAGGATACAAAAGTGGAGCCTCTTCTAAGCTTCCTCCTCTCCTCAGCTTTGTTGATGGTGGGGAAAAGATAAAGTTTCAGTTGATGTCATTTAATAATTAGATGGAATTTGAGTGTCTTGAGTTGTACATGCAAAGCATGTACAGATTTTGCTTCATTAACGTGAACAAGGATGTGAAAAGAACTATGTATTTTTGAGTTAATGAAACAACATATGGTCACTGCTTAGTCCATTCCTTTGGCTTAGCTCCCAAAAGTTCCATTGTTTAAACAGAACATGACTGCAACACCTCTGTGCCACTCCATCCTTTGTTTCATTCCTTTCTCAGGGAAGTACAACAAGCTTCCTGTGTTCCTCTTCCTCAAGCTGCAGACTGTTTGTTTCTACTGAACCATTGCCAACGTGGACTTCTCCTTCTTGAGCTTTGTCTTACAGTATTTTTCCACAGAGCGTGAGTTTGCTTAATGGAAACAAACATGCACATTTTCTGAGGTCAAGAGACTGCATCACCTTGTGTCACTTTGGAGAATTTTTACAGACCTGTCATTTGGGGAACCTCACAGACAGACAGGCGATGTTATCTGCAAAGAACAACCTCATCTGCCCCAAAACCAGACTTTCTTTAATGGATCTTTTTTTTTACCAGTTTCTTTTTCTCTGTTTTTTTCTGACACTGTAAATTCAGGTTCCATCTATGCCAAAATCCACTGTTATAGGTGCTTCACTTTTGAAAAGGGTTTGGTAAAAATTTTGATTTTTAGTCTGTCACAACTGGTCTCACTAACTGGTGAAATCACATAAAGACTGGTGCACCAAGGCTGTGGCCCTGTCATAGAAAGTCTCCAAACTCGTTAGGCATGATTTCCCCTTTGTTTAGTGTTACACATCACCTCTTTGTTTTCCATGTGTATAATTTCCAGGAGAATCTGGTCCATGATCTTGCCTGGCACAGAGGTAAGGCTGACTAGTATGTAGTTCCCCAGGCCTTCTGCTTTCTCCTTTTAAAAATGGAGATTATATTTCCCTTTTACTGGTCGTCAGGGACTTCACCTGACTGCCACGATTTTCCAAAAATTATGAATAGTGGCTTAGCAACTTCATCTGCCTGCTCCCTCAGGACACACAGATGAATCTCATCAGGTCCCATGGACTTATGCACATTCAGTATCCTTAGGTGGTCTCAGACCTGATCTGCGGGGAATGGAATTACAGAAAACTCTCAGGTGTTGACAGAGAACATAAACAGCATTGTGCTAGAAGAGATAGAAGTGAATGCATGTTTCAATCTGAGATGTTGGCGAAGGCTGCCTGAGTTAGGACAGTGCGATTTTGCAGCTTGAAGCAAAAATGTGGTTTTGTAGTTTTAAAGAAATACGCTTTATAAAGGCAAAAATACATTTTTAGTAAGAAGATGCATGTTTTGTGCAAGTAAAAAGTTATGATAAGTAAAAAAGTTAATGATTTTAAGTTTAGCAATAAACCTTATAGTAGAGTTTGTTAGAAAGTTAGGATGTAGCGATATGGCCTGTGCAGCAGGCCTAGGTAGTGATAAGGTGATTGGTTAAGAAAATACACTTTGCAGTAGAACCATGTAGAACATATCAAGTGATGGTTGGTGCAAGTATGCTGGCAAGCTTTGTGGCATTTGCTTATTGGCTTAAAAAGGTATTTAAGGCCTTGTAACTAGAAGTAGAAAACCTTTTTGATGATAATGCTGCTGCTTGTAACATCTCTCCTGTCTCACCCTTCAATGAGACTGAGACTGATCCTGCCATAAATCATCTTAGTGGCATCTCTCAGTCATTCCAGTATTCTAATCCTGACACTGATCGTCTCCTGCAGTGGGTTCAGAGTCTTCATTCTCCCATTCCCTGTGTTTGCCTTCCCTGACGTGGGTGGTGTGCCTGAGCTGCTCGCCACTGAAGGCTGAGGCCTAGAGGTCATTGGCAACCTCGGCCTTTTCTTGGTCCAAGGTAGCCAGGTCTCCTGTTCCCTTACTGAGAGAGCCCACGTTATCCTTAGTCTTTCTCTTGCTTGCAAGGTATCCCTAGAAGCCCGTCTTGTTATCTCTGACAACCCCGGTCAGGCTCTTCTAAGCAGGCTATGGCTTCCCTAACCTTGTCCCTAACTTCCCACACAATTTCCCTGTATTCCTCCCTGGGCACTCTTCCGTGCTTCCACTTCCTAAAAGCTTCTTTTTCTGCCCGCGTTTGCATAGCAGCTCTGTATCCTTGGAAGTCTCCCGGCATTTTTATGCACTTTCCTCCGTTTTGGGATGCATTTCTACTGAGCTTGGAGGAGGGGATCCTTTAAATTCAACCCCATTCTTGGGGCCCTCTGCCCTCCAGGGTTCTATCCCATGGGATGCTAACCAGTGGGTCCTTGAAGAGGCCAAAGTCTGTTCTCCTGAAGCCCAGGGCAGTGGGCTCGCTGCAAGCCCTCCTCACTGCCCTGAGGATAATTTGGGTAAATCCAGGACTTCAAGGTCCAGAGCTGCAGTGGAGCATTTTTCATCAGCATAGAACAAAACTCCTTCTTTCCCTCAGCTGCCAGTTCCCCATAAGCCTCTGAAGGCTGCTGAAACTTTTATAACAGCTTCTCCCTCAGTCCTGAAAACCAGAACTATGCTTCATGCACTGTTCATGTGGAGTGGGCCAAATCCCCTGCAGGTGTAAACCAGAGGCAATACTTTACATGGCATGATATTTACATCAACCTCTAGGAGCTTTCCCCAGCAGGAGATGTGACCCTTTAGCTTAGGCACGTTTTAGAGCACGCATATTAATGAAAATAAAGTAAGGCAACAGCAACAGGGAAGTGCATGTAGACTTACAGGTTTCAAATCTTTTCTTACCCCAAACGCAGCACAAAGCAAAAGATAAATGGCAATTTGTTGCAAGTAGGGAGCAGTCGATAAATGTGTAGGGTTCATGATCTAGTGTAGGAGATTTTCTTTTGCTTTTCCTGGGGAAAATAAAATAAAGTAGATCCAGCTAACTAACAGCTCAGCCATTTTTCTGTGCACCCAGGTGCCCTCACCTGATTGCATCATGAAAAGACTGGCTCACATGAGGCAAACTGCTCGTTCCCAGGTTCAGCTTCTTCGCAGGAGGGCAGGCTGAAGATGCTGTTGCTGTTTTATTCCCCTCTGAAGTGCCTCCTTCTGGTGTGTCAGCTTGGTGCTGCTCTTTTTGTCTATGTGGGATTTCATCTCCCAGCTCTGTGCTCCCTGTTGGATGTCTCTAATGAGGTCATTTGGTCTTGGGTTTCAGTTGACTCTAGTGATCCCCAAGCTCAAAGATCTGAAGAAAAAATTTAGGATAGATGAACCTTTTAATTTTTCTTTTTATTTCCCTTTGCTTGTTTGGGGTTTTTTGGGGGGTTTTTTGTTGTTTTTTTGTTTTTTTTTTTTGTTAGGGTTTTTTTGGTGTGTGTGTTTGTTGTTTTTTATTTTCTTGTTTGCTAGTGGAGTCTTTTTGGGAGGATTGGTCCTCTGTGCTGTTGTTGTTTTGAGAGAAATAAGATTAGGGAAAAAGACAAAAAGAAAGTAAGTTTGTTTTCATGTGAAATTGAAAACTTGGCTTAACTGACGTCTTCAAGGATTATGGGGATGGTTTATTTTACAAATCAGAGTTGGACTTTTCATTCTGCCATTGGAGTACTATCATGGAATTTCTTTCCAGTCCACATTTTACACTTCTTTTTTTCTCACTCTTCCCTTTTCAAGCCATAAGAAGTTTATTTTTGGAGCAGGATCTGGGGAAATTAACAGTACCAGGCCTCTCCTCTCCCCATTCCCCCCACATTAGCCTTCCTTTGGTTCCAGACTTGTTAGAGAGTTTCTGTAAGTCAGTACTGACTAATGTTAGTCTGGTTTGTCCTTGAGCATAATATATTGGGGAGTGAATAGAGTCCTCATCCTGGTCCCCAGCTGACAATGAGCCCATCCTGGAAGAGGAGGTGATAATTAGCTGCTCTGCTGGCATCCTTAGAAGGAGAAGAAGTAGGGATTGATTGGGCTCTGTAGCCCAAATTGCCTACTTGCCTCTAAAAGAAAGATGGGGGCATTGTTTCGGAATAATGTGAGAGGCTGGTGCTGCTCCCATTCAGGCCGTGTGGAGTGAGATGGATCTTGTGTGGCACAAGCGAGCAGCGGCCCATTGAAGGGAAATTCAATAGGTGATCTTGTCTGGCAAAAAGGTTTGTTTCAGCTCATGAATTATGCACGAGACTCACTCCTTTTGATCACCATTTCATGCTCCCCTCTCAGCAGGGCTCAGCCAGCCATGGGTCCGGGGCGAGGGCTCGCTGCTGTGACAGCTTTGTGTGACTCCAGAGTGCAGCTTTGTGTGACTCCAGAGCCAAGGATGCCCGAGGATGCTGCCTCTCCCAGCCTCCTGCCTGGTCCAGAAAGTCCGTCCCCATCACCATGTGTGTTGGGTGCAAATGCACTTCGGAGAGCACAGGATGAAATGGCTGCGGTGCCAGTTTGGTACTTTGAACAACAAAATCACCACAAAATTTAAATATGTAATGAACTAGTGATCAAAGTGGTTTTCTTCTCAATAAAATTCTACTTCCCTTGGTGCTCCTAATCAAACTCCTAACTTTTACGCCCAAAATATTTGTAGGTAGTGTTTCTATCCTGCCAGCTAGCAGTCGCAGCTGGAATGACAATATCGCAGGAAAAGAGTACAGATCACAATGGAACATCCAAAAGCTTGGCTTGCTTTAGCCTGTTTTCTGCACAGCAGGCCCTGCCTTTAATATCATGTCTTAACAGAGAACAATTTCTCTGGGAAAAGCAATAATCATGCAATTTGCTCACTGTGCCTCTGTGTAGTTGCAGGCTTTCAATGGGAAGGAAGGCAAATAATTTGGATTTCTGTTTTAATTGGACACAGCACTGAAAGAAAGAGACATTGCTGAAACCTTCAGATATGTTCATCTTATATTTGGTTGTGGACCAACTTCCTTATGCTCTGAGACATCTCAAGTTAATGATTAAACTTCTCAAATGTGTAATATTGGAAAGGAGAGAAAACAGATTCTTCCTTCAAGAATCCTTTGTGAAACTCAGAGGTGAAAGTGGGAAGGCAGGAATGCCAACAAGGAAGCTTACATGTCATGCAGGTAACAGAAAACATCTTATCCTGTGCCAAATGGTTCCTCTGATAGCGTAGCCGAGGTTGCCTGTATTGATCTCTGGGTTGATGCTGATTTGGGTGGTGTAGGCTACACCTTTCAGCCTCTTCCTAAGAATTCACCCCCTTGGTGTCTGGCACTGGACTCAGTCCTTCAGTGATCACCCAGGAGATCTTCCTCCATCCCAATCCTCTGTGCCTTGTAAATCACACTTCCATTCTGACAGCTCACTACCATGCCACTGATTACATGCTTCCAAAACAATTTGAGCACAGTGGAGAAACAGAAATATTGCAGAAAATCACCCCTGGGAGCACAGGGCTGATCAGCACTGCTGGACATTGTCTGCAGCATTCATGGCATAAGTGGCATCTCATTGCCTCCAGCATCAGGACCATCTGGCTGTGGCTCCTGTGACCACAGAGGGTTGTAGACCTTCACAGGGGACATCCAGAGATGGAGGGGGAATACCCATGGAGGGAGAAATACTGGGGAAAGAGTGAGATCAACAGATGCTGTTAATTACTGTAAAAAACCCCAGATCCTTACTACATGTTAAAATTCTGACCCCTGCCTTATGGTTCACTTTCCCCTTTTAAAGTGTGAATTTAATTCTGCTGTAGAGTGCCTGAATGATAGCTCTGGGGAGCTGAGGCCTACATCCGTAGGACAGAGGGAAGACATTGAACAAGTTTTCCTTCACACAAACCTGCAAATGTGTTTCGTCTCCAGCTGTGCAGCTTACCCAGGAGCGATGGGGAGAACCCCTTACCTTCCAGGTAAGGCAGCCAGGGGAATCCCACAGCTATTCCGGATCACAGAATAGTTTGGATTGGAAGGGATGCTAAAGCTCTTCTCATTCTACCTCCTGCCATGGGCAGAGACACCTTCCACTATCCCAGCTTGCTCCAAGCCCTGTCCAACCTGGCCTTGGACACTTCCAGGGATGGGGCAGCCACAGCTTTTCTGGGCGACCTCAGCAGTCTCAGAAGGAAGAATTTCTTCCCAATATCCCATCTATCTCTGTGCTCTGTCAGTGTGAATCCATTCCCCCTTTTCCTATCGCTCCAGGTCCCTGTTCAAAGTCCCTCTCTGTAACCCATTAAGGTGCAGGAAGGTAACAATAAAGTCACCCTGAAACCTTCTCTTCTCCAGGCTGAACAACCCAAATTATTCCTTCCTCACAGGAGAGTTTCTCCATTCCTCTAATCATCTTTGTGGACACACAGAGCCCTCAGTGTCGGTGAGCATTTGAACATGAATTAAAGCACAAAGTAGTTTAAGTGCAAGGTTAGCTGTTTTTCCAAGCCAGGAATAACAAGCTGGCTACGTTCCACATCCCTGGTTCTGATGGGTGGCTGAGCTGTGTTGGCTGAAGCAGATGCTGCAGGGAGGTTTACAAGGACCCTTCCAGCCCTGCATGATTTCACTGTACCCTGAGGGCTCGTTTCACACCGGTGTGAAAACTGGTTAAATTTGGGGGCGAAACATGAAGCTGATGCATTTCTTTTTTCAACATGGCTTATCACCGGTTTATTAGGTCCAGCAGCTGCAAGAACCGGGCTGGATGGCAGCTCCTGTCGTCCTGGAGATAGAGCAGCATCATCCTGCTCCCAGCTTTGTTCCTCTTGGCTCTGTCAGCCTCTGTCACTGCCACCCTCCCGCACCCCTCTGTGTGTCTGGGGCTGTCTCCTTGCATCTCTCCTCGGGACTGCCAGGTTTTCTTCCCAGCAGTGCCTGTGAAACACTGGCTGCTCAGGCCAAGCAGGAGCCCCATGCTGAGCACTGAAGGGCCACCTGCAGTTTGGCAGCCATGGCCTTGGCCCCGGTGCAGGGGAGTGGGGGCACAGGCCAGGGCTGGCATCGTGTTTTATTTTCCCTAGTTGTTTCATTAATGGCTGTTTCTAAGTAGACTTCCTGAGCTGTGTTCACAATGCACTTGCTAGTTTAAACTGCAGTGTGTTCTCACCTCCAGCTGCTTGTATGGATGCTGCATTTCCATGCCTTAGCTGTCCCCGAGTCTGATTTTTGCTGACTGGAAGCTTGTATTTTGTGGTACTGACTCCTGAGTGGATCTCAGAGAGAACACAGCAAAAAGCTGGAGAAAGCAATTTCTTTTTAACTTGTCTTGAATTCTAATAGTTAACTCCATTTCTAAGGGGGAATTCTGTAGTTTCCCAGGAGAAGTCTTTGACGAAAGAATGTAAATATGAAAGATGTTTTGGTAAGGTGCTTTCCTTGACCAATGAAAGAGTTGTGTTTTGTTTGTTGTTCATTTCTTGGGCTGACTGTGCTGGAGACACACAGACACAGTCAGACAGACAATCGCTCTAGCTAGCTAGCCTAGCTGGAGAGAGAAAACTTGATCTTTCCTTCTTCTTGATAGTATCTATATATTATAAAGCCCTCTGAAAAATCTAACAGCCAACTGAGTCTTGTTGTGGAAAGGGCCAGGAAATAGGGCCACATCATTTCTACAGTGTTCATCTTGAATTTCTGTCAGAACAACTGAGGAATTGTATGAACCCAAGACAGCAGCTGCCAAAATGGTGTCACAGTGTCACAATGTTGTTTTAATACCACAACTACAAAATTAAGATAAAGCTTTATTTCTTATCCAATATCATTTTTGTAAAATGAAGTTATTTCCCACAGCTTGAATGCATCCTGTGTTTTTGTGCTACCTTCTGTTTATTTTTCCTGCTTGAGATCAATTAATTTTTCCTTAGATCTTGTACTTCACTGAACCACTGCTTTTCCTTCTAATTGGGATATTGAGTGGAGTTTTTCAGAGCAGAGGGAAGCCTTGAGGACAGCACTGTGCCCTTTGGACTTGAGGCACTGGATTTTAACATTTCCATATATCTAAGACCTCCCTTTAATTAAATTATGGAGAAGACTGAAAAATCAGTGATAATATGTTAAATCCACATGTAATAGAGATGAATCATAGGACCATAGAATGGTTTGGGTGGGAAGTGACTTTAAAGACCATCCCATTCCAACACCTTGCCATGGGCAGGGACACCTTCCACTAGGTTTTTCAGAGAATGGCTCTTAAAATTGGATGTTATCATACCTGGCCCAAGTAACATGCAGCCCTGAAAATACTGGTGAACTCAGTTATGATTTTATGATGCCTGACCTTTTTGAACTTTACAGCCTGCAGTCCCTGGAAATCTGATCTCTGAGCAGCATTCATGTCTAGTCTGTAGAGTGGTGGCTCCTTGAATTCTGATGAGTAGTCTGCTTGTCTCCAGCCCATAATTTTGTTTTAAGTAAAAGTAGAACTCTGATTATACATTTTTCAATGCTGGAGTGTGTTTTAGCAGTGGGCATGGAGACACCCCAGTGACTGAGAAAGGGCCATGTGTCTACCAGGGTCATGGTGCAGAGGGGAAATATCTGTATAGTAATGTATGTGCTTGTTTGTGACGCTTCAGGATCCTTATTCTGGATAATAAATTCCTTAAAACAAAATGGGAAAATTTCACCAGACAATATTTACTTACCTTTTTCTGTTCTATGATGAGTCCAAGCAGAATGGTGGGGTTCACCTGCTTCTTGCTTGCTGCAGAATGTGGAATTACTCAGTATTTCCACACCAAGCTCTACTGTCAAAACCTTGACAAAATACCCAAAAGCACAGGAAAGATCCCCTCTGTCCTGGGCAAGGTATTACAGTGGTTAATTACCTATACATGCTGTGGGTAGAAACTGACCTTTTTAAGCAGTCAAAATGCTACAGGAGTCGAAATTTTAACTGTGCTTTCCCATTCATTTTTCACAGAGCCTTTTTGAAGAGGAATTTCATGTTAATTTAGTCTTGCGTAAATTTAATGCTTGGGGAAAATAGGAAGTTAATAGCACTGATTTCTTCCAGGTGCACGACGAAAATGGATTTGCAACATTAACTATGCTGCTAGTGTGCAGTGTTTTAGAAATATGCTTCATTTACCATTAAAATGCATATTTTAGTGGCAGAGGTGAGCACAGAAGTATGTCTGAGCAGGGCGGCACACAAAATAGAAGCTTTACACCATCATCTACAGTCGATGACTGCTGTTCCACGCTAGGCACCCAAGGTGAGAGTCAGACATAATCATGATTAGGAAGAGAAAGGCCAAGAGCATTTTTTAGAACCATCTGAGAGGGGAAATCTGCACAAATAGTCAAAGATGTTAAAAAAAAACCCGAGAAAAGCACAGAACAAAATGAAAATCATAACCGAGAAAAGTATCTGAAATACTAGCAGTCCCCTTGCAAGCAGGAAGGTGAAGAATTTGTAAATTATTAAAGTACCTTGCACTATTCTTTCTGAAGTAAAATGCTGTTTAGCTTTTCTACCATCAGATAGCTGGCTTATTGTGCATAGAAATGAATCTACACCACATCTCTGCCTAGACTACTAGCTTGAATGAGGTCTGATACCTATGCTAATTGCATCTCAAAAACAAAGGACGTGACATTCAGACATGGCCCAGTGAGAGAGTACCTAATCACAAGGGCGGGTTAGTAGGTAACATATTTAGACTAAAAATTAATTTCCAAATCAGAGTCCTTTGCATATTCTTTATTACTCATCCTCTACTGAAATTTCAAGTTGCTGGAAAAATGAGTTTATTTTGGAAGCTATGCAGGTGCCGTGTTAAGAAATGCACAGCCTGAGAAAAGTAGTTTACAAATCCATATGGTCTATTTGGATATTGAGTGAACCACTAATTATCCTGCAACACATCTTACCAGCAGATGCCTAAGGAAAAAATGTAGGGAAAAACCCCATTCAGCTTCCTAAGGTACTTTTTGAGCCAGACATAGAATTGACATTAGTTTGTTCAATAGCTATCAACGGACCTGGGAAAACACATAAATAGTTAGGATGATTTGTCTGAAAGTAGCTTCTTTTACACATCTGTGAATTAATGTCTTTGGGCTACTGATAGAAAAGAAGAAATAATTTGAAACTGATTCAACATAGCATCAAATCCTATGACCATTAATTATTTTTGAATATTGCATAGGGTACACCAAATAATAAGACAAGGCCAGAAAAGCAGTAAGGTTAAGGAAAGTACACAAGACACAATGATAAACAGGACAAGAGATACATCTTGGAGAATGAAGCATATAAACAAAATCTCCTGGAGAACATGTACACAGAACATTGATCATGGCCAAGAACATAAAAGATTTCTTAGAAGACAAAGTTTTCTCGGAACTCATTTAGATAATGTGTTAAACCATGAAATCAACGCCAGCTTTGCTATACATTTCACTGGGAGAGCAGGAAAATGTTCCAGTATAAATCATTCAAGACATCTTTGAAACAGCCATGTCAGCCTTTTTGTGTCAAAGCTGCTAATCCTTGAGTGAAATGTATTGAAGTTTTCATCTTCCAAAGGCTGATGCTGTTGGTGACACCTCAACACTGTCTGTGCCCAGCCACCACGACACACTGGGATGTGACAGCTGTGAGGTGTGATTGTACCTTTGGCACTAACCAGGACACTTTTTTAAAGGCAATTAAGGATTCAAAGTCCAAACAAAGCTTCTGTGATGCGAGAAACTAAAAACCTACCAGTGTTTTATCACTGATGAGGTTCTGCAGGGATATGATCAGTACTGTAATAGTTTAATTAATTAATTGAAGTATAAAAGAGTAGACCTCTCTGCTAAGATTGAAAATGATATGAAGGGGAAGAGAAACCAAGGATGGAAGACCCCTGAGGTTTAGAATTCAAGCCTATCTCATAAAAACTGAGGAGAAAGGACACATTTCAACTAAAAGAGTGGGGAGCAGCTGTATTTAAAAAAAAAAAGTAATCCATAAAATTTCACAATGGAGAAAGAGTGGTCCAACCCTGCATAAAATACCTGTCACAGCAAATAGCAAGCTGGACAAATTCAACACCATTATTGGTGGTTAAAAAAAAAGGTACTACTTTACTGGGATGCATAAACAGAAGAAATGAAGCTGTCTCATGAGTACTGTTAAGACTTCAACAAATGGACAACTTTGCTCAGTTTTGATCCTTAAAAATGGAGGAAGTTGAGAATCAAGTGGAGGCTGGAAGAAATTCAGGATAGGTAAGAGAAATGATTTGGGGTTTAGAGACTAGAACATCTGGGGAAAATTGAAACAATCAAAGTTATTTAATTTATAAAGAGACCAGGAGTAGACATCATAACAATTTTCAAGCACATAGAAAATACTGTGTTAGGAGGAAGAAGTAAAGCAAAAGCTGTTGCCCTTTTTTCCTAGGTGTGGGATGAGTAATAATGGGCTGAAATTGCAGCAGAATTTTTCATAGTCTAATAGCAGTGGGGGATTTATTATTGTGTTGTATTACCTAGGGATGTTATGAAAGTCTTCAATAAGATGTTAGGAAAACATCTGCATGGATGACATAATAGATTTAGTTCTGTTTAAGGCATGGGAATGGCATATACAGTCTTTCTGTGATGCTAATTTTTTATTTTTTACTCTCAAGTCTATAATTATAACGGAAATGGAAAATCAGCATTCTATAAGAGAGAGGAAGTTGACAAATTCTGGGAGTCATTAGATCAAAGATAGATATCCTACATCTTAGAAGCTGAATATGATCCAGGACTTAATGCATATTGCTTGTCACCCTACTATATTGTGGGGATGTGTTGTGTTTACGGAAGTAAAGTAATGCATACATTAATAGGAGAGTCAAGAATGGTGTCAGAAAATACTTAGACCGCACAAAGAAAATGGTTTCTTATAAAAATGCATATTCCAACTCTAGAGAGTCTGTGAATGTTACTGAAGTATAATAGCTCAGTGAAACTACCACTTGCCAAATTCTTAATTGAACTAACACCTGAAAAAGTGGCAGTAGTGGCAATTAATCATAAAGGTTTTTCCCTGAACTTCTAGTTTTTTCAAGGGAAGCAAGAGTTCCATAAGGTCAAATCTCCAACAAAACTACTTTTGTTGGGGAAATGTAGCAAGACCATTTGTCAACATTGAGAATGCTCATTTTGGCTGAAACTAAATTACCTAGGGATCCAAAGAATGATGAATTTACAGATGGTTGATGTCAAGGCAAGTCGCCAGATTCTTTTCCCTGGCCTTTTCTATAGGAAGAAAACAATGTTGAATTGATACCTCGAGCACCTTTTCTCTTCTTTCCTCAATGCATCTAACAAATAACCAGCAAATAAAATAACATATGGTCAATATAACTAAATAATCAGGATGTGTGATATACAATTCAGTATGTGCACATTTCCCATTATAAATGTTTTAATAATAATTTTTAGCGCTGGTATGTTTTTTCTATGTATGATTAATTATAAAATAATTATCCTCATCTCGGAGAGTGAGAAACAATAATTGGACCATAAAAATCTAAACAAACGCCAAAGCTGTTGGTGTTTCTTCAAAGCACAGCTAAGAATGTTTGCTGCAGTGGTGAAAGGGATGCTGAACCAGCCACCACAGGCGGTCAAGGTAAACCTTGTAAGTGCAACAGCAAATACTGAGGAGTAAGAGGAATACTGATGTCCTAAACACCCCCATTTCTATTTTTTGGTGGCTCTTACATTAGCATGATAAATAAAATAACTGAAATTATATTATACAAATCTGTAAAAAAAAAGAAAGTTGTTTCTCTCCCCAGCATGATTGTGTAGAAGACAGTCAGTGAATGAGCACCACTTCTGCCTGCTGAGGGACATATCCAGGACTAAAATTTTCTGACTGCACACTTATCCTGTATTTCTCTATGTTCTTACATATCAACATGAAATCATAAAATGGTTTTGGGCTGGAAGGGATCTTAAATATCAGCTTGTTCCACCCCCTGACATGGGCAGGGACACCTTCCACTATCCCAGGCCGCTCCAAGCCCCATCCAGCCTGGCCTTGGACACTGCCAGGGATCCAGGGGCAGCCACAGCTGCTCTGGGTACCCTGGGCCAGGGCCTCATCCCTTTATGAGTAATGAACATCTTCCTTCCTCTATAAGAAAATATTCCCCAACCTGGAAACATTTCACTCTCTAAAATTGAAGAAAATCTTAAAGTTGGAACAGTCATACACTGGTTACAAGTGTAATCCTCTCATGTGAGAGCATTATCCCAGTGACACAACTATCAATTTTCACTGAGGTACTTATGGTCTTCTCCATTCACAAGACATCCCTGAAGTCCTTTGGGATAAGGCCATCTAATTACCTGCCTTGTCTTGAATCTGAACTGTTTCTTTTCCCATCTAGGTCACAAAAGTCTGCGAAATCACCATCTAGAAGCATATATATAAGCATTGACAGGACTTGGTGCATAATAAGAAAGCTAAAAAATTGCTAGAATGTTAATTAATGGCATACAGACACTTAAAATGTGACTGTCATAAGTCAGTCCACTCCAGCCACTGGTATTTCTGGATAAAACACAACTTCAAGCTCAATATTCCAGTAAGATTTTGGGAAGCTAAATCCATTTTTTTTCATACATCGTATTGTTTTCTGTCTAGTGCACTGGACACGTGTGAGTGCAGGTGTGTATGTATGTGTCTTTTTCACTGGAGGGAGTAGCTTTCACTGCCATGGGTAGGAAGGCTTGTGTCCCACAGACAATTTTAATCTTTAAATCCAGTTTCCAATATGAGGAAAAGCTACTGCTTCCAAGTACAGAATCTGTTGAGAGACCTTTTCATGAAACCAAGTGCCTGACTCCCACAAAGTTTCATCCTACCTCCTTTCTCATTCTAGCTTGAGGAAAAGAAAAAAAACCCAAACAAAATAAACCCAAACAAAACAAAAAACCCCTTCCACACCACCAGAAAGACACCTCACAAGATGAGAGTGAAGATATTTATGCACAGCCAACATCTATAATGGCAGGTACATTTCATATGCTGTGTTTATAAAGTATTTTGAATTTGGCCAAGCCAATCACCTTAAAAAACCCTTTTGTAATGAAAAATCAGATTAAAAAAAAAAACCACACAGAAGTACTAATTTCCTTGTGCTCCCTCTTCTCAGAGTTGTGTCAGGAACGTCAGGAGTTGTCTTTATTAGGTTTGCTTCAAGCCTCTAAGATGTCCAGGGGATCCCTCCTTTAACTCATTTTCCATCCTTCTCAGTGCAATCAACAAATTACTTACAGGCAGAAAGTGGAGAGAGGATTAGGTGTGTGTTATAAAAGTGTTTTTTACCATGTCCTTACTTGGAACAATAGGGATTGAAGTGAGCTGATTTTCATGAAAAATAACAAGTCCTGCAGAGAGATCAGTTTTACTCATGACAGCAATTATCCATGACCTTCAGAATTAGCCCTGCTCTCATTTTTTCATATTTGGGCCTCATCTTACAGCTGGTCTCTTTCCAGTTTCTCCTATTGATCTTGCTATCACTTGAAACTTATTACAGCTGGTAGCAAAATAACTGTTCCTATTCCCTAGAACATCACAGTCTATATCTGTGGGCAAGCCTTTGTTATCCTTCTTTTGCTCCAGACATGCAATATTGTGAAAATGCCACTTCTACTTTCAAAACCAAACCCAGGTGTCTTTATTGAACCCACTTGACCAAACTCCGTTCCACCTCTAATTTTAGTTAAAAAAAGCGGTGCCTCAGAGTTCCGAAACCACAATGCAGTTTTGTTCTCCTGAGCTTGTAACAGAACATTTCTCTCTGTTCCCCTGCTCTGAAAGCTCAGTAGTGTCAAGATGACCCAGTGAAGGCCCCATGAACAACGTGGTTCAGAGGATATTCCACAGTGAAAGGGTGGATATGAACTTTTGAGTGGGAGGTGTGTAGCCTACACAGGCACAGAACCTCTCAGAAAAACAGGAGCCACTGCTTAGCTCTCCCTTCTCCAGTTTTAATGCCTTGCCCTCAAACCTCGGCCCCTTATCTGCTTTTACAGCTTCTCACATCGCCCCTGTCAGTCCTGCTGAACAAATGATGTCATCCTCATCTGCTTGAATGTTTACTTCTTGCTGCACTGCCTTTGGCACACAATGCTCTTCCCAAAACGAATCCATCCTGAAAGCTCTTTTCCTTTTCCTTCCGATCCACCCTCGAGGCCTGCAGTAAAATGGCAACTGCAAGTGGCTGAGCAGATGCTAAGGATGTAAAAGATTTCTTTGAAATATCTGCCTCCCTGCACCAGCTCTGCAGCCTCAAAGGGAGCATCTCAGCTCCCTTTTTTAGGCAGGGGAAGACCTGGGAAACTCGAGATAGGTCTGACTGCAGAAGGCAGGGAGGGGAGATGATTTGAACAGGCAGCTCCCAAACCTGCTCAAGTGTGTGAGCGAGCAAACACCACAGACTTCACACCATGGCAAACTCGGAGCTTTGGGGATGCACTGCCCACCACTCCCTGATCAAAGCCCATGGCCCCCCGTGGAAAGGAGCCAAGGAAAGTTTTCCTGCACAATGGAAGGAAGTGGCAGCAGCAGCTGATGCTGTGTGTTTGTGCCCCAGCTCGCCGGGAAAGAGAAGTGACAGGATTGCACTCGGGGTTCCTGACGTGCCAGGGAGCATCCCAGCCTTTACCACGCTTTGAAAGAAAACAGCAGAAAAAAAACTTCCTCTGGCAGCTGTCTGCTCTAGAGGACAAGAAATTAAACTATAGCTCTCAAAATAACCCACTAGGAGAATCCAGGGAGGGGAAAGACCATGGGGGTGGGGATGTGCTGAAACCCAGGGTGGCAAACCTGGGGGCTTCTGAAACTGGGAGAATCCATTAGATGTTTGGGGTGAGGTGTTGGCTTGGAAGGGTGTACCCTTCAGTCCTGAGGTCCCAGGACTGCTCTCAGTTTTCTCCAGGTTTATATAATTTGTCTTTTGAAAGAGTGCAGAAGGTAACCAAGGTTTCGAGCATGCCCTCTCCTAAGTCTTTCCACTCCAAAATGCAACTACTTATTATTTCTAAGTTTACTGCTACTCTTTGGAGGACTGTGTATTTATGCATTTTCTAGTACAATGAGAGTGTAACTAAGCGCTTTGGGAGGGACTAATATAAATTATATGAGCGATAACATGAGAAATGGGAAAACGAGGCTGGACCAAAAAAAATTGCTTCTGTCCTGAGTGCTTATTTCTTCTCTATGATCTCTGCTGTATCGTGTGATCCTGTGCAAGGTTCTCAGTGTGGTCTTCATTTGACACAGCATAACCTGAAAAAAAATGAAATTAAAAAGCATTTTCTCTTTATCTTCTTACTTACAAGTACCAAAAAGCCACCAAGTGAGCCATTCAAATAAAGTATACTACTTACCCTTAATTGAATTTACTGGTTTCAACATAATTGCAGATTCAGCACCATTATTTAATTTCAGGATTTAATGAATGTTGTCAGATCTCCTGAAGGAGATACACGTGAGGCTGATGAACTGGTTCCTGGTTCACTTGTGCTGTGTAGTCTTAAATTTCGTTTAACTGAAGAAAGGTTTCTTCCTTTGACCTATATAACACATCTCTGAACATCTTTGTGTCTTGCACCCGTAGGAAAAGGCTTCCCTGGGCGTGCAGCCCCCTCACACCTTCAGGGTCACTGCTAGCCTCTTATTCCTCCTTGCAGCTCCTGTTCATCATCACAGAAGAAGAAGAAAACAAGTTCTATGGGGGTTCAATTAGAGCATTGTCTCCAGGTCTATCTGCCTGACTGGGATGTCACCCAGACCTGCTGGGCTTGGTGTGGCAATACAGCACAGCTCCTACTCCCACAGGGAGGCATTTTGTGATTTATCAGTGCAATCACTCAAAGGCGCCCTGGTCCCCCCCAGTATCACACCTCCACTGTGCTGATTCATGGCCTCAATTTTGGGAGGTGATAGGGGCACCTGATGTATGGAAACTCACAGTACTGCTGCACAGGACAGGCATGGATGTAGTGGTGAATGCAATAATAAAGGTAGTTAACAAAGATTAATGAGAAAATATTTCTGAGCTATATCATGGGGCTGTTCCCCATTTTTTAGAAGGGCACAATTATCAGTTTAGACATCAAATAAATGTTTGTAAAAGACTTCTTGGAGTTCTGATGATAATTGAAGTTTGACTCACTCTCCGTGACCAACTAAACCAGTCAGTGTCTCAGAAAATAGCCATGAATTTTAGTTTCTCCTTTGCTTTGAAACCCTAAGCATCCCTAGTTTTTCCATCAAAAAACAAGAAAGAAAATAAATATTCTCAAAGACCATAAATTATTTCCCCAAAAGTATTAAGTTTCTTTCTATAAAAATGTTGTTAATTATCTAACCTGTCTATAGGAATGGAAGATAAGAACTTAACGAGAGAAAGTTTAGAATAACTATAGTAAATAAATTATTTTTTTAAAGTAAATTGAGCACAAATTATGGTATGGAATGAGGGAACAACCAATTGTTCTTCCTTTGCAGCATGTTACACCAATACTAAAGAGAATTGGTTTAAACAGGAAATTAGAACTAGTAAAAGAGATGAAAAGGAGGAGAAGAAATATTGGTAAGAGTGGAGATGTGGAATAAATATAAACAAGAGGTAAGGAGTGACAAAAAGAGTATTAGAGAACAATGACACACTAGAAATGTATACTTTTGTCATGCTGCTTTTAAGTCCAATTAAATCTTACAGATAAATTGAGAGAGGAGATATGACTAAATCTGCTTGTAAGTTATAAATGTATGTTCATTGAACAAAAATCTCCAAGGCAATGTCAACCTAAATACCCCTTGGTGTGGAGATATTAGTTTAGATCACAACAATACAACCAGACTGCATGACTCTGTCCCTTAGGTAAAGTAATTAAATACATAATTACACCATTTCTGATTTCAGAGCTGGCTCTCTTGATGCATACATAGCCTGCAGTCATTTCACCAAGCTCTTTATGCAGATAACTTGATCATGTTGGACATATCTGCTGTCCATTTCACTGGGATTACTTGGAACTGATTGAAAATCAGAACCTTTTAATGAAGAGTTCAGAAATTTAGCAGGCAGAGCTTGCTACCATAGTGAGCCTTTACTATAATGATAAATGACAAATATCTGTGGGAACTCCAGGGGAAACAGGGATTTATTTACCCTTCAGTCAGCCTACATTAACAAGAAGGAGTTTTGTAGCAGAGCACACAAAATTTTGCTGTGTGGCTTCCGTTTCGTAACACACTCCTAGTTACTCAACAAGTTGAACTGGTTACAAAATGATTTAGAAATAAAGACAGCTGCTTTTAATAGGTTAATGTCAATGAGTTAAAAACATCTGCAATAACTACTGTCCACACTTCATGTTCATAGAGCATCCTGAGCTGGAAAGGACTCACAGGGACGAAGCCCAGCTCCTGTTCCTGCACAGACACCCCAACAACCCCACCCTGGGCATCCCTGGGAGTGGTGTTCCAATGCTCCTGGAGCTCTGGCAGCCTCAGGCTGTGCCCATTCCCTGGGGAGCCTGGGCAGTGCCCAGCCCCCTCTGGGGGAAAAACCTTTCCTGGTATCCATCCTAAACCTCTCCTGACACATCTACAGCCACTCCCTGAGGTCCTGTCACTCCTCACCAGAGAGATCAGTGCCTCCAGCTCCCCTCATGAGGAAGCTGCAGACCCTGATGAGGTTTCCTCTCACCCTCCTCTGCTCCAGCCTGAATTGCTGCTTTCGTTAAAGAGTGTGTCTATTTTCCCTTCAATTATTTCCCAAGTGGAATACACTAGAGAATCACAGGAAATCCGAATGTGTGAGAAGATCAGCAAGCTTCTATAGAAAAAAAGAATAAAAATTACTGAGCAGAACCTTACTGTTACCTAAAACATGTTGCCCCTCCTGCTGTAACCACAGGCAGGCAATCCAGTCCTGCCAGCAGTAGTGTGCTGTTTGCTGTCATCTCACCTTCTTGGGAGCACTGGACAGATGTGCTTTCTGAGGCACTACCTCAGCCCCATCTTATACACTCTTGCCAAGATTTTTAAAAGAACTTTTTTTGGATGAAAGGAGTGCTGATTGTCTCTTTCCCTCATCGTTAACTGTCAGTCTGTAGCGATCAGAGCTGAAGGCACTTCCCTGCCAGGGAATTTGTTTAAAATTAAAATTAAATTTTAGCTATGATGTTGAGATCCAAAGCTGATGCTGATGAACTGTTTTGATGCTGCCACTCCATCATTCAAGTAGGATGTATGTTGCCTTCGTACTGTCTTTCTCCAAACTGTGTTCTAGTTGAGCATCAACCCTGTCTCTGACTACAAATAAGGAATTTTTCTTTTCTTGCATCCGATATTTTCTCATAATTGCATACCCCTCTCTCATCAGTGACAGGTCTTTTCTCAAGAAGATGCCTGCCTCGAACATCCCTTGGAAGGATCTTTGTATGGATTTGCAAGCAGAATGCTGTTAACCATTGTTTTCTCACAGACACTGCTCTGAGTGTTGGGTTTGGTGTCTCTCACACTCACAATCTATCCCACAGGAGACCTAAAAGTGTCATTTTGGAGAATGTACACTGCAATTACTTTACAGGAGGCTTTCTGTGGTAGGTTTTTCTGTTGCTACCAAAGAAAAGGAATTTAATCCTCCCTCGGGCTTGATTTTTTTTCCTGAAATTTGCTCCAAAATTATTCAGTAAAGTCATGTAATTGGATTAAGGACCATGGATCCATTCAGGAACCTGGAATCTCAGCTGATATATGATGCCACTGATATACAGTGTCAACTCTTCTGGCACTCTTCTTCATCTTCGTTGTATTTCTGC
This sequence comes from Vireo altiloquus, assembly GCA_013396875.1. Lineage (NCBI taxonomy): Eukaryota > Metazoa > Chordata > Aves > Passeriformes > Vireonidae > Vireo > Vireo altiloquus. Next base: position 161,047 of record VZRF01015386.1, on the reverse strand, counting down.
TGCTTCTGACCTGCTGCTGCCTCTTTTCTCCAAGTTAGAATGTAGTCTCACTCAGAAGATTCATTGATTGTCTTCTGTCACAGCCCTACCTCAGTGTTGAGCTGCACAACAGAATAATAAATAAATAAATAAATTTGCTTTATTCAGAAGATCTGCTGAGTTTTTATGTATTTTTGTGTCTCAGCTGATGCTGAGCAAATATATTTTCTCTTATTATAACTCGAGCATGAGCAGTCCCAGCTGTTTCTCTGAAGCCTGAAAGAGACAACTTGGGGATCACAGACAGAAGCAGAAAATAGGAATAAACCCAGAAACCACCACAATGTGAAGTGGAAGAGGAGGAACTGCACAGGAAGGGTCTGTTTGGTCCTGTACTTCCACTGCTCTCCCAGTGCAGCTGCTTTTTATCCTCCTCTGCCAAAGAACCACACATTGAAGTGTCACTGCATGAGGAACAGCTCTGTGCTGCTTGCCTGACCTGGGCTCCCTCTCTGTGCTTTTTCAGCAGTCAGAGGTTAACTCCGTGGCTGGTGGCTGGGTGCTGCTCCAGGGTTTCCTCCTCCCCTCTCTCAGTCCTTCTGATGCAAGAAAATCCGTGTGCTTATTCCAAATCATCAGACTGTGTCATTTAATGATGTATGGCAAGTTTTATTTATTACAATTTTTTTTTTTTCCGACAAAAGCCTGTAAGGCAACAGAAAAGTAAAGCGTAAAATACATTTGACTTAATTGGCAGCAGCAGATTGCATGCGTCAGAAGGAATTAACCTCCAATAAAGCAGGATGTGCAGGAAACACAATGTACTGGTTTGATATGGTCTTTCAAAGCCACCACTTCCTGAAACAGAGGCAGAAACGCAGGTTGGCTAAGCCTGGAAAAGGCATTTGGATTGATGTGCGTGCCACAGTTCTCAAAGGTCCCCACACATACATCTCCAGAAACCTAGCAGGATGGAATTCAGGATTCTCCAGCCATGTCAGGGGTTTCATACCCTTTTTCACCTTCAGTGTTTGAATCCAAGGCAGATGGAACGACATTTATGCTTCCCCCTCCTGTGATTCAGCCTCAATGTCCTTGCCCAGGCTGTGATCTGAATATCAAAGCAGCAGGAGCAGACAGCTATCATTTCTGGGACACTCTCATCAGAGAAGACATAAAGACATGACTGGTCCAAAACTGCATAGCTTGCATCTTCATAAGCCCACCCAATGTGAACAGACGGGCTTGAGGACTATTTATAGAAAGCTGAAAAAAAGAAATAATTTCATGGGGGTTTTGGACTTTTTTTCTCTGAGTTAATGAAGGATGGACAGAAACATATGGCTGCAGTAAAGAAGGACAAAGAAACCTGTGCCCTGGTTTAAAGATTCACTTTGACTTTGCCTTGTAAGTGACACGGACTCATTTTTCATGGTTAAAAGAAATAAGGAAAGAAGCTGACTTGGAGACAATGCCCTGTCATTAAAGTCTTGATAAGGATATTCCCTCTCACAGGTTTCACATCTCCAGCAAGGAATTCACACTCTTGGTAAGGTTAGCAAATAGCCCTTCAATGTATGCAAGGACTACTTGTGGTAAACTGAGGCCTGGGGCAAGGAACAATTTGTGAGATTGTTTAAAACAGAAGTCTATTGATTCCTGTTTCCACTCAATAAAATAATTAAATTTCAGATTGGCTGACTGGGACTAGGTGTTGAAATTGGAAGCCAGGTTCATTCTTGTAAGAGCAATTAATCATCTACTTAATTTTAAAGTGCTTAAATCACATTGATGTCAGTGGGACTAAACTAAAGCTTAAACATAAATTCTTGTTTATATTGTGTCCTGAGTTTCCATAAGCATAGGATAATGGGATTTTCTGAATTGAGATGACAGTGGTTTAGATTCCAGAGAGGTTTTGCCTCTTTTCTCCCCATTTTTTTCATTAAGAAAAGCAAAATCATTCTTGGCTGATGGAATTTGGACCCTCAGGATCACTATGGCTGTTCTGAAGATGACATTCTGGTGAAACAGCATTTGAAAGCAAAACAAAACAAAAAGTCTTCTCATGGTATCCTGAGCAAAAGCATAATGACTGGCTTACAGTAAAATTCTTCAGTTTTATTTTATTCACAGGAAGTTTGGATCTAACAGGTTGCTCGACTAAACCTGTGGCCTCTTTTTGGGATGTTTAGAAAACACAGAAGCATGTGTGGGACTTTAAAATGGAAGCCCCCAAAAGCACTGTACAATCTGGAGGATACAGACAGTGTTCCACTTCCCTTCCCTAACAAACAGGGTGCTGAGTTGTTCTGGGACACAAAGATCCTTCCATCCCCAAGGCAAGATAACAAAAAGCTCACAGGTGCAGGTGTTTGATCCTCAGGTACTTGGGGCAGGTGTTCCATCTGTCCCTGAGAATCACAGAATCGTGGAAGAACCATAAAGATAATTTCATCCCAACCCCCCTGCTGTGGGCAGGGACAGCTTCCACTGAAACAGAAGCTATGGGATCAACCTAAACATTATTATATTATCTCTGCAGTAAATGAGGCTCAGTCCATTTAATCAGAGAGGGCATCTCCTTGAGTTCTCATCTTTGCAGGGAGGCTTTTGTACAACTGCTGTCTTTACTGTCAGGCCTTTGCTGATCCCTGACCAGAATTTTGGGAAACTGCAGCTATCAACAATTCAAGCAAAGACAGGTTTACTTCTGGCAGTAGCTATCTATTTATCTGCAGTTTAAAGAGAGAGAATTGAGGCCTAATGGTCACTAACTATGCCCTGATGGTAGCTGTTTAATGAGGATAAATGAGGAGTGCTGTGTCAGCTTAGAATGCTCCAATAAAGTCCCAGTAAGCAAGCAGGCTGCCTCTTCCATCTTCTGTCACAAGATCCATTTTTATACTCTCTCCATGACCTAGATCTTCATATCCTCCAGCCTCTCCCTCCTTTCAGTGAATGCCCTTTTGTGTTTCTGAACGGATTGCTTCCCCTTCAAGTGTGCTGTTTTATTTTTTCCTGTCCTCAGGAAAACTAAGTGGTGCCCTCCTTTGCCACTGGCTTCATTACAGCTCTGCCGCATTATCATTTGCTTCCTTAAGAGATCACTCACTTTTCACCCCTTCTCTAATCGTGCTCTTGCCATGCTCTGAAAAGGCTCACCACAGATGCTTCTCATGCACTCTCTTCCTCGCCTTTTACCTTGCAGAGGTTTTCACAGTTCTCCCTTTTCAACTAATTTTCTGCTTGATATGCTTGTTCTCTCAGAATATAAACAGAATGTCAGGGCAAGACAAGCAGAAGACACCAAGGACTGTTAGGGTCCACCTAGAGTATTGTGGCAAGTTAAATCAGGGAGCTGTGGTGGTAGTTTTGCTCTGTTTGAGTCAGTGACAAAAACTATATTAATTTGATTGGAGCATTATTTGTCAACAATGTTTGTGGGACAGTTTGAGAGCTACCAGATATGAGCAGGTGTGGGAGGGGGATGGAGACAGGTAAGAAATATTCCTGCCTTTTGAAGGGTGCTCAGGGACAACCAGCTATACTCCTGATTTCTCTGGAGCAGGTAACCTGGAAAAGTACGGAGAGAATAGGGTCCCTGCTCTGTGCTTTCCATTACTGACTGAGGGGAGAGGTCCATAATGGGGTAAATCCCATGAGGAAAACAGGTGCTATACAAGCTACACCTATTTCAGGCATTGCAGAAGGAAATCTGGGCTTCCTATGTGCCTGACTCATGCAGGACAGAGACAGACCATGAGTTTTAGGACACGGACATTTCTTCTTTCAGATTATTTTTGTAGAACAACAGAGTCATGAGAAGTAGATATGAACACTTTATTTAACTTCCTGGTGCCTAGAAAATTCTTTCATCTTTTTCCCAAGGACTCTCCACTTCTTTTACCCTCTTCCTTCCACCACAGCTCTAATGAAACTGTGATGACTTCGCTACTCGAGCTGCTGAACAAGTTTCCAAATGCTTGAATCTTTAACAAAGGTCCTTTTTCTCAATATGACACTTCTTACAGGCAACAAACAACAGGAGTTTATATTACATCCTTCTACTAGAAGCACTCCAAAGCCACTTTGGGATGAATAGTTTCCATAAAGAAAATGAAAACAGATCTCTTGCTCCTGTAAACTGATTTAACACATTTGAAACTGATAGCGCTGATCTGCATAAGCTGAGAATGTGAACCAGTGTGCCTTGCTCTGTGTTACAAAGAAAGTTGGTTGTCATAATGAAATGACTTATGATTGCACTAACATTTCGTCAAAGTCCTCTCACAACTCCTGTGGTGCTTTCACATCAGTTTTTTTCTGCAGCTCCCAGTAAAAAAAAATTGCATAGACCGTTTGATATGCCACTCTTCATTGTAATTTCAATGCTTGCTATTAGCTCTTAACCCCCGATGTTAGTCCACCAGTGATGTGGTTCATGAATTGTTCATAAAAGGCCAAACATATATTTTTTATGTTGACATCTATGCTTCCCTTTGCTTTCTAGAGCTTGCCAGATGGTGTGTGCTGAAGGGCTTTGAGTAGGGTCCTGTCACAAATCCCCTCAAGGTCACTGGAACATTTTTTCTCCTCAGTCAGTAACAGCAGCATTGTTCTGAAGTTATGTGCATGCATTGTGTTACAGAACACCAAATGATGCTGTCAGGAGCTCACACAACTTGCACACAAGCTGCAGGCATCTCCACCAAACAAACTTTCCTTGACACAAAATAAATTCAACACATGAGACAGCTCAGGAGCCTGGTGGGGAAGGGTACCACGAGGATGAGTGGGGCTAGGGTTGAGGTTTGTCTTGTCTCTGCCAGAACCCTAACTTCTTATCCTGGGCCACACAAACCTTCTCCACTATCAAAAGTGAATTAAGGTCATACTTTGCCCAAGGGGTAGCACTCATCTCATCCATGCCTTGAGGGTGGAGTGTGAAATTCCCTCATAAATTCAAACTCCAAATATATGGAGGTTGGTCAAAGGAGATTTGAACAAATATTCACAACTTTTATGAGCAGAGGATACTCAGAAGAAAGGGGACAATAATCAGAAAACAACATTATTTCTCCATCAAACTTGATATTTTCTTTATTTGCAATCGTTTTAGGGCAGAGGTTTATAGTGAAAGTATTCTGATTTGGAAAATACTGAACTTATGCAAATTGAGACAAGATAACAATATCTCACAGAATGGGTCAGGTTGGAAGGGACCACTGGAGGCCATCTGGTCCAAACCCCCTGCTGAAGCAGGATTCCCCAGAGCATTCTACTCAGGGTTTGTGTCTAGGGAAGAAGACTCCAATCTCATAAAACAAAAAGTGCCTAAAAAAAGTTACACCCTACCAGAGCTTGTGAATTTACTAAACTTTGTTTCCAAGAACTGCTAAGAATTTTCTCAGAGATGGTGTAGTCCATAGGAGCACACAGAGCTGGAGTAGTTACAGATTGAACAGTCACAGAGGGACCCTAGGAGAAGTGTGACCCTTAGACAGCAGTCTGGGGTGGTGACCCAAGGATCCTCCCTGCCTGGGAGGGGACTGGTCTGGAGTGTGGTCTTCTGATGCTGCATGGTGCCAGCAGTCTGGTGGGAAAAAAAGAGACCAGAAAAAAAGTGTGAACCCCTCACAGATGAAGATCCTCATGCCCTTGCCTCATCCAGTGACAGAAACCCAATATCCCCACTTTGCTCCCCAGTGCATCACTTGGCTTTGAGGTGACACAGCAGAGCTGTGGTGATGGGAAGCAATCCTCAGGAGAGAGCTGGCAGAAGGAGAGAACGGTCCTGAGATACTGCAGCAGCAAGCACAAATATTGACAGTTCCCAGACACTTCCTAAGGAGCTTTACCACAGGCCTTTTACAAAAATGTGGTTAGAGCTGGAGACCAGTAGCTTACACATCACAGATCCCGATAAAAACCAGTGAGCAAAAATGTCAGCACTTTTTCAAACTGTTGTCAAAAGCTGGGGCCATGCCTGTGTTAAAGAGAGAGGGAGAGGAGAAGGAAAATAAGCTCCATCACATTTGAGATCTTTGGATCAGATCTACTGCAGTGACATGAAGGAACAGCTGTCAAAACAGCAGCCAGAGGGGTTGTCTTTGTGGCTGGATGAGCTGGTTCCCCAAGGCAGCCACCCCACAAAGCTTCAGAAGGGAAGAACGCGAGAGGACACTAAGTTATCTGTCCTGCCTGGGCATCACTGCCTTCTCCAGGAGGTGAGATTTAATTTCCACGAGGTTGCTGAGCCATTGGTGAAGGTGATGAACTCTCTGAGGAAAAAAAAAGACGAAATCTGGCATTGCTGTGGAGGGACTTGTGGATGTTGAGGCTGCCTGCCTACGATGGCAGCAGGCTGCTCTCAGCAGCGACTTGGAAAAGAAACTCAAAACCATGCAGCAAGCAGTGCCCAGTGCCATTGTCACAGCATGGGGCTCCCCTGAACGGAAAATACCCCTTGGCCTGCAGCCCTTCCTCTCTGATGCTCACTGAGGAGAGAGTTGGCTCCTGTCACCCCCTCATCCACAGCCCAGCCCCTGGGAATGCCTTCCCTGCAGGCATCTGGACAGGGATGCTCCATCTGCTTCTGGAGTGGAAATCCCACCTGGGTGGCAAATCCGACTCTGCTGCTTCCCGAGGACACAGTTTGGAGCAGGGATGTGTCTGTCCGTGTAGTGATAGGCACAGCACTGAAGTGTGAGTCCCACTTTTGCCAGCAGGGCCCGTGGCACAGTCCATTTTTAACTTTTAAGGATATTCTGGGAAAAAATTTAAAAAAAGAAAAAAAAAAAAAAAAAAGAAAAGAAAAAAAGAACAGAACCAAAGCATGTTTTTCTCCATTACCATAAAGAGGGCTTGTGAATGCATGGTATTATTATCCCAAAAGCTATTAAACTCCTTAGTGATGGGAAACAGATGGAAAATAAGACAAAAGAATTCACAACTCATGTTAGACTGAATTGAATTCCTTTAATTTCACACAATGAATAACATATGAATAGGATTAACTTTTTTTTTTTCTTTTTTTTTTTAGTTAAGTGCTCTATACTGTGCTAACCTGATTTGGTAGCGAAAAGACTGAGCTTTGTTTTAGAAAAAAATGTTTAAAAACCAACATCTAAGATCATGAAGGAGCATGACATTAAAGCATGCCAGATGTATCTAAGCCTCAAAGAACATCAAGTCCATATCCATTTTTAAATGTACAAAAATGCTTCATGAATAAAAACTGTTACAAAAAGAACATTTCAAACAATGTACAAGTTTTTTTCTTGCCTCTATATTCAATAAAATACAAATACATTTTTTTGCTCTAAAATATGTTTACATACAATCAAAGTAGAACATGCAAATTACACTTTAAAAAAGGCTTTTAAAAACCACTTATGAATACAAACTAAAAATTAGCCAGCACGACTTATAGAACAATCTTGTGCCCCATTCGTTTGATTTTTTAATTTTTTGAAATACAGTATATACATATTTAACACTTCATGTGCATTTATTATTTAAGAAATAGCTTAAAAAAATAAAGAAAAAGAAAAGTAAAACAAACCAACATGGGATTGAACTGTTTCCCCATGTTGTCCAATTGGCAGCTCTTTTCATGTTTTTATATATTTTTTCTTTTTCTTTTTTTTTCTATGTAGTGTTTTATGCAGCCTAGGCAGGCATCTTAAGGAGATCTCCAATATGTATGTTTTGTTGAAATGTGCTTCTAATTATCTCAGAACTGCTGCACCCCAGTTTTTGGATAATATGGAAAGAAGAGGCTTTACAAGGGCAAGATGTTTATTTTTTCAATTCAGAAAACCATGCTGGTTTTGCTGTTTTGATTTTGTTTGTTTGTTTGTTTCCCTTTACCCTGCTTTTTTTTGTTGTTGTTGTTTTACAAACTCTTCAGGATGCTCCTTAGATGTGCTTAAGTGCAGTCCTGAATCAGGGCCTGTGAAAATAAGAGCTAGGGAAATCCTTGTGTTTGGAACAGTGAATTCTGATTATTTGGTGCATTATTGCAGTGCTCAGAAGCCCTAGTGATGAACCAGCACTCCATTGCACCAGATGTCACCCAAAAAATCACAAGTAGAATATTCTGTGTTCCACAGCATTACTGCCAAATGGGCCATGCTGTAGCATACCAGGGCAACTGATGACTATGTTCACCTCTTTTTAATTTATTTTTTCCATATTCTTTTTTTTTCTTTTAACAGTTATCCAAAAACATGCAAGGTGCCTCACAGAAAATTTAATATTGAAGGGCTCAAGAAACTGGCAGCATGAAGGTCTTGGAGACACAAGTGGTAAATTTTTTTTTTTTTTTCCTCTCTCCCTGAACATTTATCCCCATTTCTGGTTTTACACTGGATTGAGGAATAAAAGACCCACAGAGTGGATGCAAACCCGTGGCCTCATTTCATATGGCTCACAGCCACGTGATACTGTTTTGTGTTTTTATTGAAGCATGCTCAGATATGTGCTAATCTGTGACACAGCGGAGGTGTTTGAAAGGTTTTTTTGGTCTTAGTAAGCAAAGGGCTTTCACCCCAGTTTTATACAGTATTTGGAAATGTGTGGAGAGAATCTAGAGAGTTCCTCTGTAAATCTTCCTCGTGGTAAGGGAAAAAAAAAATCAGAAAGCTCATTCCTGGAATATTGTTGGGTAATAAACTGCAGGAGTGGGATTTTAGCCTTAAGCTCTAAAACTAAATCCTTTATGATCTGCATGTAGTACATCGCCTTATAATATTATTCTGTCAGCAACTTGCTTATCATCTTTATAGACTATGCAACATGCAGAACACAAATTCTGAGTGCCATCTAACAGTATTTTCACTCTGCTTTTTATGACACTAACAAGCTACTCCTCCTGTCAGCCCAGGACCAGCTGCACCAGGGCCGTGTGTGGCCGAGCAGCCAAGGCTGCACCACAGCAGCAGGAGCAGGAGAAGGTTCTCCACCAGCTCCTTCCAGCCATGAACAACAAACCTTGAGCCTCTGGACGGAGCCCATCCTATGCTGACAGCTTTCAGCTACCAAGTCTTGACCTTATTTCCTCTGGGACAAACAGGAGCTCGGCATGGTTTCGCTCCATGACGGGTCTGTGGGGTTGTTCCCTCCAAGTGGATGCTCTCCTTAAACACTGTGCCTCTAGCAGCTTTTTTGGATAGCACTTTTTGGAAGGATAAGAGTATTCTTTTCCCAAAGCTCAGGAGCGTGGGAGGCAGCAGCCACTCGATTATCCTTCCCTGGGGCAGTTTTACCCCAGTGTGTCCAGAAAGGTCCGGCCCAAATCCAGCCCTTGTGGGCACTCTGACCCTCTTGAAGCCATGATGGGCATTCCATGACAGAATTTGTTGCCTTCAGACCTTTTTTTCACTCACTACACATTGAAATATCCTTCAATGCTAGCAAAGACATCACTGGAGATAAAACTAGAGATAAGTTGTTGTCTGGCTTAATTTCAGCTACCTGGAATACCAAACTTACAATTTTTTCCTGTCATTTTAAGTGACTGTCACCTACTTTCGAGCCCAAAGGAGATTGGGAAAAAAGGGTTTATAAATTAACTAAACCTCAATCCAATGTATTTTAAGGAAGAAGAGAGGAGTTCAATGAGGTTTAGGGTTTTTTCTCTGCAGGCCTACAGTCAGTAACACTGAGCTAATTCAAGAGAGCTGAAAAGCAAAATCGGTTTTAACAGAACGAGCAACCAGCCAATTTATTTCTAAGCTGCATTAATTGGAAAACAAAAAGCACAAATAGGTATGATGAATGATGCAAAACAAATTGGAAACAAAATTCTGCGATCCCTCTTATCAGTTTTAAGGAGTTAGGACCTCAAAATTTGTTCCAGTCTTAAAAAATAAAAAAAAATACATCCCCTCTTCCAGCTCCCCGACGCAATCCTATCCCCATATGCATTCAGTTTTAATAAGCTAAGGTGCTATCACAGAAGAAAAATCAGTCTCTAAAAAATAACGAGTTGTATGTTTACAGTGTTCCTCTAACACCATAGTCTTGATATGATTTTTGTAAATAAATAACAGAATAGAAACACAACATTTTTTGTGGGGACTCTTTTGTTGGGTTTGTTGTTTTGTTTTGTTTGTTTTTGGTGGGGTTTTCTTGTGGTTCTTCTTCTTCTTTTTTTTTTTTTTTTTTTGTGTCGTGCTATATGAAGCTTCCTTGGCAATAAACCAATTCAAGATTTCTCAAAAAAGGGAACAGCATTTGTCTTGTGAACCATTAAGTAATTCCAATCCTCCTCTCTTGGTGGAATCTTCCCTCCCTGTTCCCATTTTAATATCCATCTTGCTATGCTTAGGTGTTGAGTGCACCGCAGGATTTAAAAAGAAAGGAAATAAAGTTGAAAGTACCTATTTCAAATTTCAACAATTGACTTTCTTTTTTGAAAGCATTGACACTGCAATGGAATAGCTTTTTATTCAGTCTTTGTTTCAGCTAAACATTTTAATTGGGCTGTGGAAATGAAGCTTGGGTGTTTTACCCAAG
>VZRF01015386.1:123026-150523 GCA_013396875.1 Vireo altiloquus | reverse complement strand
CAAGTTAAATCAATGGCTAACGGACAACTCGAATGAGAAATGTACAATTTGAACTGACCATTTAAAGAGACGATTTGTCACACACAGTTTGCATCCATGCAGACTGAGAGCTTTATAATTACATTATGTACAAAAAAAAAAAAAATTATTTTTTAGTTTATTANTTTTTTTTTTTTTTTTTTTGTGTCGTGCTATATGAAGCTTCCTTGGCAATAAACCAATTCAAGATTTCTCAAAAAAGGGAACAGCATTTGTCTTGTGAACCATTAAGTAATTCCAATCCTCCTCTCTTGGTGGAATCTTCCCTCCCTGTTCCCATTTTAATATCCATCTTGCTATGCTTAGGTGTTGAGTGCACCGCAGGATTTAAAAAGAAAGGAAATAAAGTTGAAAGTACCTATTTCAAATTTCAACAATTGACTTTCTTTTTTGAAAGCATTGACACTGCAATGGAATAGCTTTTTATTCAGTCTTTGTTTCAGCTAAACATTTTAATTGGGCTGTGGAAATGAAGCTTGGGTGTTTTACCCAAGTTAAATCAATGGCTAACGGACAACTCGAATGAGAAATGAACAATTTGAACNGTACAATTTGAACTGACCATTTAAAGAGACGATTTGTCACACACAGTTTGCATCCATGCAGACTGAGAGCTTTATAATTACATTATGTACAAAAAAAAAAAAAATTATTTTTTAGTTTATTAAGGCAACCACAACTTGGAGAACATGTCCAAAGTGGCATTAATACAATTGCAGTGGTGATACCCTTTGAACATTTTTATTTCTATTTTCAGATAAGAACACTTATTCCTTTTCTTTTTTTTTTTCAGAAATAATTGCCAAGAAAGGATCTATTATCCATAGGGTTTGTTCTATAGTTTTTTAAAACAATCTACTTTATCTATTTTCTTTAAAAGATAATATCAAGGCATTGCTACCCAATGCAAATTATTCATATTCTGGTTTTCCCGTCAATTTCACTGGGAATTGAAGATGGTAAAAACTTGGTAGTTTTGGGCCCTGTTTTTAATGATATTTTTTTTTTCTGTCCTNAAAAAAAAAAAAAATTATTTTTTAGTTTATTAAGGCAACCACAACTTGGAGAACATGTCCAAAGTGGCATTAATACAATTGCAGTGGTGATACCCTTTGAACATTTTTATTTCTATTTTCAGATAAGAACACTTATTCCTTTTCTTTTTTTTTTTCAGAAATAATTGCCAAGAAAGGATCTATTATCCATAGGGTTTGTTCTATAGTTTTTTAAAACAATCTACTTTATCTATTTTCTTTAAAAGATAATATCAAGGCATNNTAAAAGATAATATCAAGGCATTGCTACCCAATGCAAATTATTCATATTCTGGTTTTCCCGTCAATTTCACTGGGAATTGAAGATGGTAAAAACTTGGTAGTTTTGGGCCCTGTTTTTAATGATATTTTTTTTTTCTGTCCTATTTTTTTTTCTTTTATATTTTTTTATATTCTTTTTTTGGTGATTTTTTTTCATGTTTACTATAACTATTCCCCAGAAGTGTCTTGCTGTTCTCTACTCATATGTACCGAGCATCAAAACAACTTGGCTGATGGATGACCCCTTTTTCACATGCCATTGCCAAGTTGCTTCATATAAACGTGCTATAGTAACCAAATATCCTTGAATACCTTATTTTAAATGCCGTGATATTCCGTAGTTTCTTGGGATAGCACTCGGAATGAGTGTGCACGCGTGTAAGGCTCTAATTTTCTATTGCCTATATTGCAGCTAGTTGTAACTAGGCAAGTAAATGAGAAAGAAATATATAGTTCTAGCAGGAGCCAGGCATTTTGGCTTATGCTGTCCCAAAGCCTGGTAGGTATATAAAACTGGAAAAAAAAAAAAAAACCTCAAATAGATTATAACCAATATCACAGTCGAGAAAATTACATTATTTTTTGTTGGGTGTTTTTCTTCTTTGTTTCTTTCTTTGTTTCTTTTTTTTTTTTTTTTTNTTTTTTTTTTTTTTTTTATTTTTTTTAAACAGTGATTTATACTGTGGTGAAGTTACTGTTAGTTTCACCTGGCCCACCAAACAGAATCAGAGTCGAGCATGCACCCTTAGTGACAACTTTCAGCTCTCTGCGAGGATGACTTCCTGCCTCCGGGTACGGTATGAGAACAGCAATGCTGAGATTCAGATAAGTTTTTGGAAACTCGGCAGAGTTCATGCTTTTTCCAACTTTGACACACATCCTCCTCCCCTGTATCCCCCACTTTTCCCGCGCCTTTCCCCCCTCTTTCCTTTGGGGGGTGGCTTGGGTCAAAGCGATGAAGAGGAAAGATGCGAGCCCCAGCTGGCAGAGCTCTCTGCAATGAGTTCTGGCTGCTGAAGGGACAGGTCAGTCTGGTGCTGCCAAAGGGGTGAGGCCAACTGTGCACCTGCTGTCCCCCAGTCCTGGCGTGCTCCACTGTGGGCACCCAACCTCTGACGAGGTGCGCCGGCCTTACGGAAGGCCTTCGCTTTCACTCCCTCTGCCTTTCCGGTGCCGCTTCACTTTCACGTCCTCCTCTTCCTCCTGCGGGGACTTGTTTTTCCTTTTTCCAACCCGGGGTGCCCGGGGTAGAGGGAGAGGGAGTGGAGGAGGCGGAGGAGGCAGAGGAGGCGGCAGGGGTGGCGTCTCTCGAGCCATGTGTATGACAGCCTCGATGGTGGCCATGATTGTATCTTGAGTGGCTGCTTGCTCCAATATTAAAGGGTTGAGTGTTGGTCTCTGACCTCTTTTGCTCGGAAGGTCAACGCATTTTTCCAGAACGGGCATTTGGTCTCTGGAGTCTTCGTCAAAGGAAAGGGGTTGCTTCCGAGGACGCCCCCTCCTCTTCTTCACGAAGTTATTGCCTGTCTTTGATTGTCTCTGCAGCCGCTTGGCTTTCAGGATCTTGTTCACGTGATCCAGGTTCTTCTTCGTGGACAGGATCTTGGTGTAGTTGCACATCTTGCGCACCTCGCACTGGATCGCTTCAATTTCACGGCGCTTGAACCTTTTCTTCAGTGGTGAGCTGGCTGTTGAGAGACAAGGAGAGAAACAGGGGCAGGTCAGACAACAGTGATTGGAAACTCTCCTTTGACCCCTTCCAGCACCACGGAGACTAGATGAAAATGCAACTTTGATACAAGTAGTCTTCAGAGATTTCTCTCTGCCTGTTCCCTCTTTTAAAGCAACAAAGCTTTTGCTACAGCAACGTTCACGCATGGGTTTGCTTCATTCTCATTTTTCAGCCTTTAATAGGAGGGAAGGAAGCTTAGCATTGTTGTCATATTGGCCCACCTTAACTATTAAACCTGCTATAGCCCAAAGATATAACCCTTGACATCTTCAATTCAGCCTTTAATTCTCATCATGAATGCCAGTTAGTATGAATAGTATTTGTTGCTGAAACTAGTGGGCAGAGACAAGATGTGTGGGTCGCTTCATCTGTGGCAAATTCATTACCCCTGCTTGGGTTTCTGTACTATCATCTCTGCAAATACTAGCTGAAACTACTCAGTCATATAATTGACTTTAATGGCCCCCAAACTAAGCCTACTCCTGGTTCAGATCACTTACTTTAGATCTGAACGAAGTCCAAAGCAGTTAACTCTCTTGCCAAGGTCACGTCGTGAGTCATTGTCAGAGCTGGAAAGAGTACCCAGAATTTCTTGGCTTCCGGTCCTTTGCTTAGGACACGAGACCTTGCTTGTTTTGCCTAAATTGTCTCATTGTCCTTTCCTGAACACGGCATCTGTTCAGAGTTCAGGATTTGCACACAGATTAGAAGTAACTACCCTTTTGTGAGGGAAACAGAATGTATTAATTCTGCTACTGCAATAACTGGTGCTCCCTTTCACTCCTAACATATCTGTTCTGTGCTGCTGGGAAAGAAATGATGTAGCTCAGAATATCTTTTTGGTAAAGAATAAAAACATCCCACTAAATTAACCTCAGCCCACATCTACTTGCAGACTTAATTTACACCTGACTGTCAAGCAGTCATTTGGGTTTGAAATCCTTGAAGTTTCCCGAGCTGGCAAGATTTTGAGAAAGGTTCATTTGGGGGTTATCTCTGCCTCCATGGCTAACAGGCTAATCTTCCAGCGGTAGTTTAAATAAAGTTGCTTTTGTAGCATTTTCTGTAGATAACCAGGAGCTGTCAAGTGGTAGAATCACCTCTTGCTCTCTATGGGCTGTGACAGATTCAGCATATAAACCTCATTCACTGGCCTCCCCTCTTGGAGAACGTAAGTTATTGGCTCTTACACCACCATGTTGCTTGGATTCAGCGAAGAGCTTGCATAAACAAACCCGAGTTACAATGTAAGAAGTAGGAGTGAGTCATAAACAAAACACAGACATATGCTCTCTTATAAATAAAGACCTGGGATGGCCAACTTCCCAAAGTCTGGTTTTCATTAATTACAAAACAAAATACATTTTCCATATGTAACCCACTCCCCACACCAAAAAGAAAAATAGAGCCCATTTGCAGTTTGTGGTTCACAAAGGACAAAAGAAAAGAGGAATGCAGTCATTTTGGTACCAAAGGAAAAGAGAAAGGAAATGAAACATCCAAGTTGCTCAGGAGAAGCTAATTAGTTGCACAAAATTCCTCCCAAGTAGGTCACCCCTAAAAACTGTGGATTTAAGATCCCTAAAGGCAAGTGGCAGCAAGCTATTTCCCAGAAATTTGATCAAAAAAGGTTAAGTCCCTGTCACAGAAAATGATTATTCTCATCTGTCCTCACTGGTGATCGACATAAGCAGTCCCAATAGCTTCAGCCTGAAGCATTCAAATCCTTTGAGTCCCTCCCATATCCTGAGAGTAGCTTCAGGTCAGAAGATTTAAAAAATCAAACACTTGGCACACTCTTCAAATTCACTGTCCACCTTTTGCCTTTTATTTCTATTGTCAGGGCAAATTTTCAAGTCTTATATATTTTTGATTTCAATATTTGAGGTGCTTTTATTTTTTTTCAAAAAGTAATGCTGAAATTTTTCGGCTAGTGGTTGACAATGGAAAATTTAGCAGAAATACAGGAAATCTTGCAAGGTGTCATGATGATACCAGGAGATTTGGCTTTACTCTCAATTTTCATTGGAAATCAAGTAAGCCAAGCAACTAGAAAAAAATTTGAAATACAGCATTAGCCAAGTATCTGCAAAGATTTTATGCCTTTACTGAGATTTATCTGTAGCCAGTTGTTTCTGCAGATTGGTGTTACCACCTGAACGTGGTCAGTGGAGACCTGGTCTGCACAGTTGGCAGAGGACGACCTCAGCTTCCAAATTCTAAAATGGGAACTCAGGGCGATTCAAGGTGACCTTGCACATTGTTTTGATGTCCTGATACTGGATAAGAACAACACAGCATTCCTGTCCATCCTGAAACCCAGTGAGAGTCTTAGGCACCCCAGAGGTCACTCAGGCAGGGAGTCCTGAGTGGAGCCTGATTCTGAGTAGAGACTGCCCAAGGGAGCGAAGGTTGGTACCTGCTTTCTGCCAATTCCCCAAAATTGACTGATATGCAGACAATTATGGGTAGGTTTCTGCTCCTGCATGTAAATGTATAAGCTGAACACCACTGTCTTCCTTCATGCTTAGATGCTTTTTGTTTGCCCTTATAAAACTTCACAAGCTCACAAATCTGTTCATTTCTGTGCTGAAACTCATTTTGGCATTCAGGGAAAAAAAAAAAAAAACTTCTGTGCTGCTCTGTGCTGGCTTACTGCACTAATTTTTCCTTTGTAAATGCTTTGGGGTGTTTATGGCTTTCTCAGGGAGCTTGTTAGAAGCTACTAATAATTCTTTTGCTTTCTTCCTAGCAAGCCTCTGAACTTGAAGGCTCTAGAAAGAATTTGAATTGTTGCACAGTCTGCCAGTAGTCAGAATGCATGTACTGAGTAAGTACATGTGCTTTCAACTCAGGCTTTCTAAAACCAATATTGGGAAACCCAACATTATTTTGAATATTGAATGTCAGGGACATCTGATTCTACATTTGGTGTAGGAAGACCATGCAGAAAGAGTCTGATGTGTCTGCAGGGGGAAGCTTTGATGAGGTGTACATATGGTAAAATATCAGGCAGATCTGCCAGAGTAAACTGCTATTGAAGTGAGAGCCATTAGGTGTTATCAACTCATCTGGAAGCTGTTGGTGAGCAATCAAAATATAAAATATTTTCCTATATTGCCATGTGATATACTGCTCTGCTGAAAGCCAAAGCTAAGTATTATTCTTTCCCATTTCATCCAGAGAGACCCTGCCCAACCCTGGACCAAAGTTGTTCTGTGCTGGTTTTAGATTTTTGAGTTTTATTCTGGTCTGTGTTGGTCTTAGTTTTTTGGGTTTTTTTTTTCTGTTTCTGCACATACTTTGCAGTTTGCACATGGAAATCTTGCTTTGGGAGGAAGACTTCCATCTTGATCTATTAGGTGGAATTCCTTTAGAAGGGATTGAAGATGAGGTGGGGAACAGAAACTTTATGTCTGCATGCAGGCACATGAAAAAGTGAATATGCTCCCATGGAGGTGATGCAACATGTGGCAGCCTCCAGGCACCAGAGATGCACAGGGGGACAAGTTTTTACCTGGGTGTATTGACCTCCCTCCACCTCCCCACATGCTCTCTCCAGGAAGGCAAAATCCAGCCCCAAATGAATGTTGTACTTTTCCTTCATCCTTTCTCTGCTCTCCAGACAGCCTCACATCTGTGCCCCCAAACAAGCAAGAACCGATGTCAGTCTCCAAACACAGTTCTGCACATTTAAAAGAATAAGGAGTGTGGAGGTCTGGTGTTTCCCCCCTCCCCAGGGCCCGCAGGAGTGCTGAGGCTCAGTCTCACAAGCTGAAATGGCTGCAGGCCACGCTGGGAGGCCATGCAGCAACTACATGATGCTGGAAACAGTTTCTGAAGCAAAGAGAGATATTTATACCAAAAATATACATTTCCAAGGTAGCTTAGAGGAGGCTGAAAGACCCAGTCGGGGTCAATGGTGATGAACAAGGAGGTGATCCAGGTAGATCAGGCACCGTGGATGTTTTTCATTGGCCTCCTCATTTTATTCTGGCTGGCTCTGTTACATCTGAAGCTCTAAAATCCTTCTTGCTGCCTGTCATTCTCCATCCCTCTGGAGGTGCCTGAGACCCCTTGCAAGAACATGGCACAGAGGAGGCTGCCCAAAGCTGGGCTCAATTTATTGACTCGGTTTGAATGGAGGAATTTTCAAAGAGCTTCCGATTAATTACAGGAAACCCATAGCACTGTCCTGTTTTCCCATTAACGCAGTGTCTTTTAGTTTTCAGCTAAATTATTTCAACATCTGGGCTACAGATAAACCAACAATTTAATTAGACTTCTGAAAATGGAAAGAATGAACTATGCAGTCAAGCATACACTTTCATCTTGAAATGGATCATAAAATATTTGTGTGCTTTCATTCTCCGCTGCTTTAAAAATCTGTCCTTGGTTTATATATATGAAAGTATTAAAGACTAAACAGACAATCCTGATTTTTTAATATAAAATTTTATCTTTACAGAGGTTACTTTTCAGCATGAAACCCTTGTTTTCACTATTTATTCAGGAAGTGAGACGGGAAATAAAAATAAGCGGATTGAAACAGCACTTTCGGTTGAATGATTAAATATGTAATAATTCTGTAAATCAGCCATACAAACATGTTTTTTGTGAATGTGGCATCAAGAGTTTTACAAGACTATGAAACTCCTAATGCTGCATGCTGGGTAATGAACTGTGGATTCCCCCATTTGCTGGAAATTAAGACAAAATGCAAGATTAACTTCTCCATCCATGCCCAAGAAAAGGCATGATAGTGCCTGAATGACTTGGCTCAATTTCCAACAATATAAAGATATCACCTTTCTGATCTGATTCGAAATAGCAGCACAAAATTTAAGTTGATAGAAAAGCATGCTATTCGGACTTATTTATTCTGGTACTTTAAATCACTGCTCATTGCCCCAGACAATTTTGCATTTGAAAGACAGAATATTACACTAAAATCACTGAAGTATGCCATAAGAAATCTCATCTTCTCCTCAGCTATTCACTGTTTGTGAATAGCTACAGGGATGGCAACATTTAAAAGAAAGGAGTAATGGGGCTGAGAAAGGAACCCAGGAGTCTTGCTTCAGACCACACGGGCTGGGACTACTTGTGTCCTTGTTATTGCATGAGTGGTGGGGTGTGAATGAAATAGATTTGATTTGCCAAGACGCACAATCACGGTAAGAAAGGGCTGGAAATATCACAGCCTGATTATCACATTAGATATGCACACTTGCAGCTGCTTCTCCAGTCAGGGAGAGAATTAGGTGCACATATTGTGCAGCTCCAGAAGGGAGAAGATGGGGACAAAACAGAGGGGGTGGAGTGAAAACAGCATTACCTGCTTCAGATGTTGCTGATGATGAAGGTAGGAGAGATAATACTGAACTTGGCATTGCAACACTGTCAACAGCTGCTGGTTTCCTTCTGGTCATCACATTACAGGCAGAACTTTCCATTTTACCATGAAGTGAAGTCTGGTCTGCTTTTAAGTGGGGACCTGCAATTCCTGGGGAAGGAAACAAAATTTGGATGAATATTAGTAAAGTAACATGTCTGGGGAATATGAGAAAAAAAGAGAAGTCAGTTGCTTTCCTTGCTATATTGCTCGTCCTTGATATATTTCCATATTTCCTTGTGGATGTATCTGTAATACAGTCTTGATACTAGTAAGGGTCATCATTGTACTCATTTTTGACAATTTTGCTGAAGGATGCATCATCGCTGGTCTCTATAAACAATGTTAAACCAACAAAATAATTCCACATTACTACTTTTTCTTCTAAGAAACCCTGATATATACATAAAGAGAGGCATCCTTCATAACTCTATTTAGTGGGAATGTCTATGTATGATTTCCTGTGCAGCTCATTCTCCACACATTGTTGCACATTTCTCTGCTATAAACACCTGACTTAGTGGGTGTTTCATCTGAGTAAGAGGCAGGCATTGGGAACAACCTCAATATTCAATTCCCATCTAAAGCACATTACATTTATTTTTCAGGAATTCCCTTCCTAATTAAATTTGCCTTGCAGCTCATCAAAGGGAAGTGAGTTAAAAAAAAAAGAAAGCGTTCTTTGTCATATATTTTTTACCTACAGTTTACAATGCAGAATAAATGAGTGGTAGAAATATGCCAAAGAGGTCAAATATTCCAGAAAAATAAAAGTTATGCACTTATGGCTGGCAGATTCCTCCACTAACAGTATTTCTCAAACTCTTATTGTTTGTAGCCATTTTTTTGCTTGGAAATATGTGAAATTTTAATGGCTGGCACTGAAATTTGAAAACCCCTCCCAGTCTCCGTGATGCAGGGTTTCAGCATGATTAGGGCAACCATTCACTTATCAGAGATAATCCTTCATAACTTCCTCCTTTACTCAGATCTCAACCTGCACATGAGCCTCAGATAAAATGCATCAGATTTTGGCAACTAAACTACACAGTGATTCAAAAAATCAACCACAGAGCAGCTGAGGTTGGAAATCTCCTCTTGAGACCACTTTATCCACTTCACCCAGCTGAAGCAGGGTCAGCCAGAGCAGGTTACCCTGGACCACATCTGGCCAGATAAGAATAACTCCAAGGAAGGAGACTCCATAACCTCTCTCTACAACCTGTTCATCCCCTCAGTAGAACTACACTGTTCAGGAAAAACCTGTGTTTCAGCTTGTGCCTGTTTGCTCTTCTCCTGTCACTGGGGAGCACTGAGAATAGCCCAGCTCCATCTTCTCCACTCTTTCCCATCAAACATTTGCACACAAGGAAAAGATCCCCCTGAACCTTCTCTTCTCCATCTCTCTTGAGTCTTTCCTCATAAGAGTAACATCCCAGATTCTTAATAATGTTTGTGGCCTCCCTCTGGACTCTCTCCCGTATGTCCATGTTCCTCTGGCATTCTAGCCATTCCTCTGACTTCTGAAATTCTCCAGATTTGTTGAGGGTGTTCTCCACCCTGTCATCCTGCTCATTAATTGACATATTAAAGGTTTTTAGTCCCCATATTGTGAGGTGCACCTCTACTGACTGGTCTCTGAGCTGAGCCAGTTTTCAGTCCATCACAGTGTAATTAATCCTGCCTGTGTTTCATTATTTTGGCTATGAAAAGCTGATAGAACCCAGTGCCAGAACTCCTGCTAAAGATAAGATAAGAAACATCAGATTGGTGAGGCATGATATCCACTTCATAGATCTCTGATAACTATTCCTGGTCATCTTTTCCTCCTTCATAGGTTTGGAAATGCTCCTCAGAATTATTTACTCCACCAAATTCTAGGGACTGAGGTGAGGCTGAATGGCCTCACTGCTTCCTTGCTTTTTCTTCTTGTCCTTATTAGACTGACATTTGCTCTCTTTCAGTCTCCAGAAACCTCTCCTGATCACCCCAACCTTTCAAAAACCACCAAGAGTAGCCTCACAATGATGCCAGCCAGATCCCTCAGCACTTTTGGATACATCCTGCTAAACCCCATGGACTGTTCCATATCCGTTTCCATATCCAGTTTGTTTACCTATTCCCTAATCAGATCCTCCTCCAAGAGTAAGTTTTCTTTCCCCACCGGCCTCATGGCCTTGGGATTCTCAAAGGCCGAAGAAGACCTTCAGCCTTCTGCTGATCTTTTTCATTTAGGGTCCCTCTTTCACTCAGTAAGGAGCCCATATTTTCCATAGTCTATTTTTGGCTGCTTAGGTGTCTGTGGAAATATTTCTTGTTGATCTTCTGCCCTAGATTCAACTCCAGATAGACTTTTTCTTCCTAAGCCCATCCCTGTATGCTTGGATATTGTAGCTATAGTTCTCTGGGTCACCTGCTCCCATGTCTTTTTTGCTTCCTTTTTGTATCTGACATTATTCAGGAGCTTCTTGGTCAATCGTGAAAATCTCCTGACAGGTTTGCTTGCTTCTATTTGCCACCCTGATCTGGTTTTGCATGTCTCCACAGTATTCCTGATCCAGGCTGGCAGCAAACCTCCCTGCACAGCAGGTCAGGTCAGCAAGTGGGGGCCTTTATTCCCTGCAGGACTGAACCCCCTCTACCACCCCTGGCTGCACCTGGATAGCACCTGGTGGCTCCTTGAAGACTTTCCACAAGCACTTTGACATCTACAACCATAGAATTGTAGCTGTCAAAGTTGAATTTCCAATCTAGCCTTGGAAAGGCCCCTAAGATCTTCCATCCCACTCTTCCCCCACTGCTACCAAGGCCACTACTAGCCCACAAGTGTCACAATGCCCAAGTGTCACATCCACATGGCTTTTAAATCCCTCCAGTGATTGGAGCTCCAACACTGATCTGGGAAGCCTGTGGCAGGATTGAATAATCCTTTCTGTGAAGGAACTTTTTGTTAATATCCAGTTTAAACCTCCCTTGGCACAGTTATCCTCTTGTTCTGTCCCTCGTTCCCTGGGAGTAGAGTCTGACCCTCACCTGGCTGCATCCTCCTGTCAGGAAATTGTAGAGAGTGAGAAGGTCTCCTTTGAGCCTCCTTTTCTCCAGGCTGAGCCCCCCCAGTTCCTTCAGCTGCTCCTAGTGCTCCAGACCATTTCCCAGACTTTTGTGTCTATTGTCTGTGCTGAGCTTCTCTAGATATCAATCAAAAATTCCTTATATTTGCTGTTTAGAGCTGCTATGAACCGTCCCTATGAACCTATGCTTCTGGCACATAAAATAAGAAATATCAGGAGATCTGTGGGTTGTCTCAGAAGAAATGTCTATCAGATTCAGGCACAGAAATGCTGCAGTGAGAGGAGTCTGAAAGATGTGGCTACAGAATGGGCCAGTTTGGGATAGGAGCCCTGATGAAACCATGACCTGATATAAACTTGTGGTTTTAATGGAGGCAAGAAAGGGCAGAAATAGTCATAAGTGAGACAATATTACGGGTCACAGCTTGGTGAAGATAAACAGAGCAGTCTCTGCCTATTAGACCACACATCTTTCCAGAGCCTCAAATCTAGTATTAAGCATCTCAAATTGTATCCATTAAGCTTCAATCTCTCTCTGCTCGGCTTCTCTAGTGCAAATGAGAACAATAATATACCCCTCATCTCAAGAGCAGTCCTGTGAAAATAAAATTATCAACATTCATGAAACATTCATCTATTCATACCAAGGCTTAGAAATGTGGAATAAATGAGACATGATGTCACGCACTGAATAGCAAAAGGAAAATCCAGCTACCAAATAGCTGTTCATTAGGTGAGCTCTATACACTGAATAAAGCAGTGTCCCACAGAATAAGTGAGATATTTGACTAGGTAATTACCCTTTGGAACTGTGTGTATGCACACCTGAGGTTTCACCACTCCACAGTGCTTGAGTTTGTGCCTTAACATTATTTATTCATGAGTGCAGTGGGCTCACAAGAAATGTGCACATGTGGGTGCATGTATCAATACACACACACATATATGCACGTGCATATGGTACATAATAATGCTAACAACCTCATAAATTCAACATCTGGTTCTAATTAAACTGAAGGGCCTGTATAAAGAGCCGTATGAAAACATGCAGCTGTAACCTGTTGACCTCTATTGATTAAAAAAAAAAAAAAAAAAAAAAAAAAAAAAAAAAAAAAAAAAAAAAAAAAAAAAAAAAAAATCTGTGAAGCTGTGTTTCAACATATCAAGGGACAGTCATTCATCTTTTCAAAGGTAATCCCCCACAAACCACTTATCCTCTCAAATCTCTACCTGCACACAGTGTTTGCATTAGGGACCTTGATTTATGGATCCCCACTCCTTGGATGGAGAGGCCAACTTCCTGTTGCCGTGGTTACTTAGATCTTGGTTCAAGGTTAAACTACTCCCAAATCAAAATCAGTGGCAGGCACAGCATCTAACAGCCAGGTTATTGACTACCCTAGGATGCTTAAAGGTCAAAGACCAAAGTGCTCCTTACTGCCTTTGGGGTGAGTCAATATTTTCAATATTTTTATTCTGTTTCTTCTGAAGAAGTAGATGCTGCTCAATTACCACCTATCTGGGTTTAGCAAGGTCATACAAATCATTGAGGAAAATCCTCCCCCTACACAAGTGATACAAATGTAATGAATTACTTAAAAGTCTACATGGCCCAATTTCAGCTCATCACTGGTGAATCATGGGCTCAGACATCTGTCTCTTGGCCTGGGAGCTTGGTTTCTTCAGCCTATATCCCTCACCTCACTGAAAACCTCATCTAAACTGAGGAAGAAGAGTAATTTATGGATCTGGAACAGTCAATAAGGGAGGACCATCAGTTTTCTTCCGCGGATACCAGAATGCAAACAGAGACTCAGAGGCATTGTTGGAAACATGCAGAGGTGCAGCAAGTTGCTCACAAGGCTTTGGTGCACACTGCAGTAGAGGAAGGCCTGTCCTTCAGTGGATGGACCTCCTGGTATGGTATCATCACCTCTCATTGGACTTTTTCTTCTCATTTGAAGTGCTCTGTTCAGAAGGCCTTAGGTGAGAGAAGGCCCTAGTTCAACCCATCTATGAATCAGGTGAAAATAAATCATTTGCAGCACCATCACAAGGAAGTAAGAGTTTGAAATTCACACACTCATTCAATAAACCAGTATATTTTTTTCATTGTCACTGACCCAGAAAGAAATGATGATGCTCTGGGGACTGGGGCACCTTTGCTTTGGAGACAGGCTGAGGAGAGATGAGAGTTGCTCAGGTGGGAGAAGAGAAGGCTCAGGGGAGAACTTAAGAGTCCCTTCTAGTACTTGAAGGCAGCTTCCAAAAAAGCTGGAGTGACTTTTTGCACAGACAGAGAGTAATAGGATAAGGAGGAACTGATTTAAATTAAAAGAGGGGAGTCTTAGATGTTACAAAGAAATAATTCCCTATGAGGGCGGTGAGGCTCTGGCACAGGTTGCCCAGAGAAGCTGTGGCTGCCCCATCCCTGGTGGTCCAGGTTGGATGGGGCTTGGAGCAACCTGAGATAGTGGAAGGGAGCTTGAAACAAGATGGTATTTAAGGTCCCTTTGAATCCAAACCATTCTGGGATTCTATGATATGAATTCTATGATGTACACTTGAGGCCTGATTCAGACCCTATTTATCACCCATCTGTTAATCTTTGTACATTTCCTCCAAATTAGAACCCTTTTCATCCCATGAAAGACCAATACCTCAGCTCCCCTGAGTCCTACCGATAGCACAGGCAATGCTACATGTGCATGCAAGTGAGGAAATCAATCATGTACATAACGAGAAAGGGCACGGTGAAAGGACAGCCTCAAAAGCTGAGGCAGACACCAAGGAATTTATCAAGAGCCTAAAACAGTGACGGTACAATTTCAAAGAAGTAATCACCGAAATCATAAGTAAAAGGGTGATTCAGTAGAAGCACGATTCTAGTTCAGGGCAAACTGGCAGGAAGCCTGTGTAGGAGGCAAAACAATACTGACTTGAAATTGACCCTTCCTTAAAGATTTATGGCATTCTTCATTCACTATTTAAGCAACTTATGATCTCTAACTGATCATAATCTGACTGACGCATTCATTTTAAAGACCTGGTAATTAATGTTATTGTTATTAAGTGCTAACTTTTCAAGCAATGTGGTCCCACTGCATTGTGCTGGGCTCTGTACAAATGGATTAATTTAGTCGCCTTGCTTTACTGTTAAATCATGATCACCCTGCTTATTGCTTATTCATCTGCTTTCTCTCATCGTGTACTTGAACAGAAAGACTCTTGGGCAATGTGCACCTTTTCTTCTTTAATCTGTGTACAGAATCTAGCACAACGTGCACTCAGGCTGGAACTCAACGTGCCAGTCCAGAACAGATAATAAACGTTAATTTGCCATTGGAAAATGGAGAAATCAGCTGATAAAAATTGATCTCAGCAAACCTTCTGCTAGGAAAGATTTTTCTTTAGACAGCTCATTGGATTGGATTTGTACTCCCCACAGATTTCTGGAAATCCACAGCTATACTTAAATTGTTTATTCGTCTGACCATTGTTATTGAAAAACTCTTACAGATGTTTTTTTTTTTTCTCCCAGCATCTTTGCACAATGAAGCTATGCAATGTACATCTAAACATGGAGTTAGTCATAGTATTTACATTTTGATAACTCCTCAGTTTGGAATAAAGAATAAGCAGAAGCCTCATATCTGGGTGAATCTTTCTTAAGGCTGGTTTCAAATAAATCAGTCAAAAGTTTGGCATTGCATCATATTCCAGAAGGCAGAACTGAATTACTATGTGATAAATGTAGTTAAGGAAAGTAATTATTCTTCTTAAAGTAATATTATTACCTTTCTAACTTATGGAAGTAATTTCCCTGGCTTCTTTTTGACGTGTATTATAATTTAAAATAACTGTACTTTCAATGTAAAGCACTGCTTTATGACTTTAAGTCCTTTTATCTTCTTCCCTTTTCCACAACCACATAAAAAACTTCCAATTCCACCTTTTCTAAGAGGGATTTTCTATTCTGCAGAATATGTCCCCCTGAATAAAACCAAGTTCCTGTGAAATAATAATACAAAAAAATTACTCCCATTGCCAACAGGCAAAAATTTAAGAGAAGAAGTCTGCTTTATTTCATTGCAGCTATTTCCCTACTCTTTTTTTTTTTTAATCAGAATAGCTTTAGAGAAAGAAAGAGGGACACTGAGAAAGCCATCATTAGATAGATCTTCTGATCTTTATCTCCAGTAGCACAGTCAGAAGAGCTAATACTATGATGATAGCTTTGAAATCTCTTAGGAATTGAATAAAGAGAAGTGATAGTGATGAACTCCCAGCTAATAAACACAGAGTGCTTATTTCTGCAGAATGATCAATTTCCAGATGTCCTGAGGCTTGTCTGATACAGTTGATTTACTCATTCTCCCTCACTTCACTAATAAAGCTCAAGTCCTACATCAGATTAGAGAAGAGCCAGATTTCTTAAAGGGGCAGGAGGAGGGCTGGCATCATGGCACACAAATGCTTAGGGAACACACTAATCTCTCCTGCCTCCTTCTATAACCACCAAGCTGTCTTAAACAGCTGCCTTCCTCTGCTGAAATCATACACTTTATCCGCTTTGGGTTAGTACAGTATTACAGACAATTAATTTGTTATCTTGTTAGTGGAAATTTAATGCAATGATCTAAAAGAACCCTTACATATTGTGATAAACTTTAGTGCCTCCAGGGCACTTCTCCTCCATAGGACTCATTTCACATCCCATCCATTATGTAAATGAGATGTGGAAATAGTTTAGTTCCCCTAATGTATCTGTACACTGATGGATTGCACAAAGTCAGCCCTACTGAAACTAATGAGGTTAAATGCATCTTGCCATTCCTTTCTACTTGGGTGGATCTCTGTGCCTGTGTTCAAGGAATGCAGTGTGAGTCTTCCTCTTCACTTCTTTATGAAGATAATTGTGTTTCCTGACAGGGAGCACAGTGGCAACTCCTGCAACACCTGAAGCCTGGCAAGGCATCTCTTCAGCAAGTAGGAGGGACTGCTGTGTCTCTGTGCAGCTTTGGAACTGTCCAGGGAGGTTTCAGATCCTCTTCCAACTTCGGAACAAGTTCCCAGGGCCACGTGGAGCTTCATTCAATGACATGCAGCGTTTGATGGCTACATAGTTGTCAGCATTACCAGTGAAAGGATTAAACCCCAGGAGAAAAGGGTAAGAAAGAGTTGTTTCTCTGATCATCAGGATGAGTCTCAAAACCCCATTGCCCAGCCATAGAATGGAAGTAAGAATTTAGACGACAGAAAAGAAATCATCACTGAAAGAATTGTCAGGCGCTGGAATTGCCTGCCCAGGGAAGTGGTGGAGTCACTGTCCCTGGATGTGTTTAAAAAAAGACTGGACATGGCACTCAGTGCCATGCTTTAGCTGATGAGGAAGGGTTAGGTTATGTCATAGGTTGGACTTGATGATCTCAAAGGTCTTTTCCAACCTAGTTCATCCTGTGACTCTGTGATTTCTTCCTAATATCTAATCTAACCCTGCACTCTGTCAGCGTGAGGCCATTCCACCCTCGTGTTGTCACTACAGGCCCTTTTCAAAATCCTTCTCCAGCTCACTTGGAGCTCCTTTAGGTGCTGGAAAGGGCTCTATGGTATCCCTGCCTCCTTCTCCAGGTGAGCACGCCTTGCTGTCCCAGCCTGGCTCCAGAGCAGAGGTGCTCCAGCCCTCTGAACACCTTTATGGCCTCGTTTGGACTTCTTCCAACAGGTCCATATCTTTCTTGTGTTGGGGGCTCCAGAGCTGGACACATCTCTGCAGGTGGGGTCTCATCCCAGCAGTGTAGAGGTGGAGAATTCCCACCTTCAGCCTGCTGCCCATGCTCCTGGGGTTGCAGCCTAAGAGGATGATCAACAGCAACTTGAATTTTAAAAGGCCAATCTCCTGTCTTTTTCATATTTGCAGTGAATAAGACTTCCTGGCAGATGCAGTCTTGCTCTTTGCCTTTTGGTTTTGCTTTGGGTTTCCTCTTTCCTGTACTGGCACAGGAAGAATCAGGGACCTTCCCTCCTCCTCTGCATATTGCCAGTGTGAGTCAGGAGACAGAGGGATAAGGGACATGCAGCCACAGTCACTGGAGATGAAGTGTTGTGTGTCTGGAAGCTCATTTTTTTTTTGTTAATTCCAAGATGAGCATTTAATGAAGCTGATGGGAGTGGTTCACAGTCCAGGCACAGGACAGACACATGAGGTGAATGCAGAAGTGCTCCTGGCCTGTCCCCTCCAGCCCCACTCTGTGCCCTTTCCAGGCCCCCAAGCTCTTCAAACAGAGTGGGACTGGGATTCCAAACTATCATGGAAGAAGCCATCAATTCTTTTTTATTTCTTTTAATGCCAGGAGGTAATGAATGCTTGAAATTAGGATTTTTAGTGGAAGTTGGATCAAAGTAGAAGAACACGGTAGTTATATGCAGGTGACAGCAATAAATAAATTTAATGAAAGAAAAACTTGAGGGGTCAAAAGACTAATTCAGAGTCAAAGGCTCTGAGTTCCCAGGCCTTGTAAAGAGAGTTTTAAGGTAAAGGGTTCAGAATCAAAGGCTTTTCCTGCTCAGAGACTGAAACTTTTGCTTGAACAAAAAATTAGAGTTTACAGTTGTTGGAGACTTACAGAATCAAGAGGGACAGACAGAGACTGACAGGGTTGGAGAAATTACATTTGCCATTAAATATCTCAGCAAATGAATCATTTAATATACAGTGATGGAGAACTAAATCCTCTCACAGAGGGGATAGGACAACAATTAAAATCTGTGAAAGAGGTGAAATGAGAAAGCATTGTTTGAGGGAGGATGGTTAGGTGGAAGAGAGAGACAAAGGGGTCCTTTTTTGAAAACATGAAAAGCCATTAGGTGCACTGAGGGGCAGAAACGAAAAGATCTCCAGGTAGGAGCAAGGAACTACCTGGAATGAGTAGTCATTACCAGATGAGCTGTCACAGTGGATGAGGATTTGCTCATTGGGGAGAAAGAAAACAGAAGACAGGAATTCTTTCTCAAGAACACAGCTGAGGAAAGACAGATGGGGAAATTTTAGTCCGTAAGTAATGAGGAAAGTCAAGGGTGGTATTTTGAGCTGTTGTTTTTCTAAACAACAGGGATGATCATTTTTAAATGTGGCAGATAGAGCTGATATCCCCTAGGCAAATAGGGTTGGGAGCAGTTTGTATTTATCACAGACTAAATGGGACACAGGCAGCTCTGGTAGGAGAGTGCTGGCATGAAGCATAGCCAGAAGAGTCAAGTCACCAGTGGGGGAGGATGAAGGATGCACAAGGGCTGGACTGGTGTAATGATGGGAGTCATTTTTCAGGTATATCCATAGTAAAAAAAGTGATGAAAACTAAGAGAAGTTATCAAAATAATTAGCAAAAATCTCGCTGAAAGAGTTCTGCTGAGACCTTCACTAAGGAAACTCCAGAAATGGCTTCGTTCTCCCCATGTATGCATTCAGCAAAAGAAAATATATGTTTGATGCATGAATCCAGCTGATACATTTTTCTTGCTAACATAAATGTCATATTTGCACTACACCAACTTAAGCAGCCCGGTGGTGATGTCTGTATTAGAGAAACAAACTGTGTCAGGGATGTTGCTTGAACAGAGGAATCCCCCTGGTTACACAAAAGGAGGAGAAGAGAACCAGGTGAGCACCTCCACCATGGAACTTAGTGCAGTAATATCTGAACTGATCCCCCAAGGGGTCCACAGCTTTCTACTCACTGCAGCTGCAGGTGAAGGTGGCAAAGAAAGCACAAAGGTGCTTGGGGACAGGTGGGGTGAGGATGGGCAGAAAGTCACAGGGCTGATAAAAGCATCCAAGGCTGCTGATTTCTAAGCTAGCATTTTTCCTGCTGGGCAGGGCAGCAGAGCAATTTCATTTTTCTTCTTTATCTGTAATAAGCTGTGCCACAGTTCATACAATCAGAAATATCCTGAGTATGACATGCATTTGAAGTGAAATCTCAGCACTTAATAGGAGTCTCTATAGACTCTGCAATCTAGAAGAGGTAAAACTCCACTGTAACAGAGGAGTTTTTATTTTTAGAAGGCCTCGTGTTGGCTTTAAAACCTAAGTCCATTCATCCCTCTTTAATGCTGATGTATCACTAAATGAGCACTTGCTTTATCAGCAACGGAGATGAAAAATAATGCACACTGGGAGTGCATCTATCTTTCTTCTTCTCTCTTTTCTTCTTTATTTAAGATCCATAGATAAGGGTTTTTTTCTTACCTTTCAAGAGGAAAACTACAGTAATTGACTTTAATATGAAAAATGAAATCTGTTTAAACAGATGTATAGGTAAGCTCGTGAGTATTATTGACAATTAAACTCAGCAACAAAGAAGTTTAACAGCATTTGGAAACTACTAAAATAAGTGAAAGTTATCAAATACAGTACAACGCTTGGCTTTATTTAAAAAGCCCAGTGTTCCCATGAATGGAGAAAAGACAGTCAGATATGGAAATCAGAATTTTTCTTGAAGTTCATCCTTCTGCTTTTATCCTATCAAAAACCCCAGTGACACACTGTTGTTCTGATATGAACCTTAGAGTAAAATCTTCAGTTTTACGTTCTTTTCAAAGGAGAATTCTGAAGGAAATACCTTACTGAGAGTGTTTTTCATTAAAATTCTTGCTGGAGACTGCTTCCTATAACAGTGGAAGAAGGATGACAGAGAGACCACGTATAATAAGGTCAGAGAGTGCCTCTATAGAGCAGAGACACAAGAAGGGATATGACTGATGAAGAAAAGGTTAAAGAGGTGAAGAGTGCAAAGTGGAATGAAATAGGGAAATAGATGGAAATAGGAGACAAAGAATAGATTGGAAAGAAGTTGGAGGAGGGAAATCACTTATTACAGACATGTGTGAAAAGCAGATTGACAAGAACCAGAAGAAAGAGCATACATGGAAAAGCCTAAATGCTTTTAACCACTGACATTTGGAGTTATGCTATCAACTTTAAGGTTTCAGATCTATGCTTGAGTCACTCTAAATTTGCAGAGAGCTTTTCTTTGTGGCTTTGGTGCAAGCTTGTCTTCAGTTTTCACATTTACTGGAGCCAAAAGAGAGTATTTTAGGTTCTCCAAGCAGAGAACTGCTCTCCCCATAGCCTTTTATGCTTATTTTATAGCACAAGGCAGACAAAATACAGACTGGTGGATAAGGGTAGGAATATGTTCCCTTTAAGCATCCACTCTGAGAGAACATCATGATGAAGCAAAGATTATGCAAGCAAAGATTTTTTTAAAAAATTATGACTGCTTTCCTGGGATGGCAGAATTTTGTTGTGCAAAACCAAAGATGGAACAGGGAGAGGATCTGCTGAAGTTCTGGCCTTGACTGAGACTTTGGTCAGCTTATAGCCCTATGGGAAAAACAATGAATGTCAGGAAACTGACATAGGCTCTCCAACCTTTATGCCTAAAATTAGATTAATATTGTGCTTTCTTTTCTCAGGACTCTGTGTCCCAGTACAGATTGACACGAGGATAGGTCTCAGTTTCAGACAATTATTTGTAAAAGCTGGCCTTGTAAGTTTTGCAGAAAATATATAATTCTTGAAAGAAGAAATCCAAAGTGACTTTATTTAGCAGTTCGGGTGTAAAAAGGCGCTCAGGCCTTGTTTTTTCCTACTGGGACAAGTGCCCAGGAAAACAGCTCAATCAAATTCAGTGTTTTGAATTTTCTCTTCATAAGCAAATCTATGGATTTGTACTTAACACCCTCCTGACAGCGTTTTCTTTTAATAACAAAGGGAATAGCAGGTTCATCTCACTTTGGGTGGCAGCAACTCATGTGTCTACACAAGAGCTGTGTATTTAAGGCTACAGAGATGAAATTAATGCAGCCAGAAGAGTGGAGTGGGCGTTTCAGCTGAAAAAGTTGGGCCTGCTTTAGTGCAAGATTATGTATGTTCCAGGCTCCGTTAGCTAAAATTTCACTGACCATAGTGAAAGCTGAGAAATCTAACTCAGGCAGAAATTGTATGCTGTGGATATCCAGATTTGGGTGAGAGGAACTGTCCTCCCCCTGAAGCTCTGCGGCCAAATCACCACTCAAGTGTAAATTCCTCCCACTCAAAAGGAGAGGCTCAAAAGTGGATCGTGCATCTCTGGGCCAGGAGTCTGAAGTCTGTGCAGGCACCTGGTTGTATTTGAAACACCCTGAGGTATTTGAAATCTCTGAGGGAGGCTGGCAGATATGATAAAGGGCTTGAGACAAGACCTCTGCCCTTCTGCAAGAGCAGCTGGAGGCCAGGCAGGATATTCTAGGCATCTCAAATGACAGTTGACAACTACGTGTGGGCAAGTGAATCGAGCCCTGAGACTTCATTCTTGCTTGTCCCAAAGTCTCCTGTGGGTAGGGAAATATCTCATCACAGCAAATAGCCCCTTGTCGCCTCGGAAGGAGCAAACGTGTCCTGTCAACTCCTCCCTTTGCAGGAGGTAAAATGGCTGTGATGGAAGGCATCAAGGTGTATGGGCAGGAAATTTAAACCATGGAAACATCCTCTGATCCTTTAGGATGGATTTGTTACCCAGGCTGAAAATTAGGAATACATTTTCTGCCCCATGGCAAGGGTCTTTGGCTTCACATTAAAAAGAAGCGAGCATATATACTTCTATCTCCAGTAAAGAGAGCATAAAAATTAATAACAATAATTTAAAAATCCTGTCAAATCAGCAATTTAAAATTGCAGGTGAGAGAAAAACACAGGAAATTATGGGATACAACTCTACAATTGCTGTTATGTACAGCAGAAATCAATGAAACAAATAAAGCCTATCCAACTGATAGAAGAACAAGCCATTCCTAAGTGCATAATTTGCTTCATCTGTGTTTGAAACTACCTCAAAGCAAAAAAGGCAATATGTCTCAGAATGATGAGACAACTAACTAAGCTTAACATTTCCTCTTCCCTCTTGTTTATCCATTCTTCATCATCCATTTAGTGCTGGGAAAATACTCTGGAAGTAAAACTATCATGACGACTTACGCACATGTATCACTTAAATCCACCTCGACCTCTCAAAAAAAAAATAAAAAAGCCTCTCAAGGCAGCCTAAGTTATGGTTTTATCTTAAGCTGGGTTTCTCCACAGGAATTTCTCTCCTTCCCACAAACAAAAGAGCTATTTCATCTAGAGCTGTGAATCCTCGGAGATAGAAAAAAATCCCCCATGAAATGCCAAAGGCGCATGAGTAAAATATCTTCATTGATGAAGATTAACTGTTTCAATGAAGAAAAAAAAATGTTGAGCAACTGGTGGGCATTTCCAGGGCTTGCTGTGCTATTTCTGTATCGCTGTGCGGCTGTTTCTCATTCCAGGAGTTAAAGAGGGGAAAAAAAAAGTCTTCTGTTTTTTTAAATGATCTGGAACTACTTGGCATGTGACTTCTGAAGTGTTTAGCACAGACTTACAAAAACGTCATGAACATTTATCAGCCTAGGCCCAAAATCTACTTGCCTGCCTTGTATCATCAGTCATCATGCTAATGAAAATACTAATGACATTTCAATTGCGTTTCAAGAGAAATGAGCTGTTTCGACTGAACAGGAATTAGAAAAAAAATTAAATTTTTGTACAAAGAGTATAGCACTCTCTTTTTTATTATTATTAATTAGATGAAGCATTTGGCTTCAATGAAGGCTGGGGTCCCAACTGTGCAAGTCACAAGAGACATAAAAAATGAGAAATGAACCACATCAGTAGACAGAGAAAGGAAGAAAAAGAGTTAAGAAATGGAATAGGAAAGAGAAACACACAAAATGATTTCAAATCGCTCTGTGATGTCTAAGAGAAGTTATTTTACTGTTTCAGATGGTCAACAGAGGGATGGAGAGATCTCTAGAGGTCAAGCCATGCCACTTGGGCTAGATGCCTGTGCTTGAGCACAATTAAGTGCCGCTGGGTTACCCACGCTGGCTGGCTCAAACCCACACACGTTTTCAGAAGTCAACATATGAGTGGCAGGAAAAGAATCTCACCACCACCCAACAGCAAGTCAGCAAGTCGTGCAGCTTGGTGATAGAACAGGAGGAAATGCCCTCAGGTTCCATGAGAGATTGGGATTAGATGTTGGGAAAAATTTCTTCATTGAAAGGGTTGTCAAGACCTGGCCCCCAGGCAGAGGCTGCCCAGGGCAGTGATGGAGTCGCCATCCCTGGAGGGATTTAAAAGCCTCATGGATGTGGCGCTTGGGCACATGGGCTAGTAGTGGCCTTGGCAGTCTTGTGGGAATGGCTGCACTCATGGTCTTGGATGGCTTTTCCAACTTAAATGATTCTGTGACATTATGAGTCACATTCCTGCTCCCCAACCCAGTTCCCTAACACAGACTCCATCTCAGGGTTATTGTTAAGATGGATGCAACCATGCCTCTACCTTGGAGCCCAGGGCTGGAGATACAGGTTGCTCAGGTCTCTGGGAGGCACCACAGAGCTTGGCCTTGCACTGCCAGGATGGAAGAGGACCGAGGTGCCCAGCAGATGAAGGTGTCAGCAGGTGGAGCTGACGGCCAAGAGTTGCAAGCCTGAGTTTCATTGCAGCAGTGCACATGGATCACATGCTGAATTGGTTCCCTCCTGCACATCCTCCTCCTCACGTTTTCCCTGGAGATCCTACACATCCATCACATCACCTTCACTGACGGACAATGCCCCGTGCAAATTTTGCCTGTTAACTTTTTCAATTTTTACAACTTTTTGCCCACCTTTTTTTAATCTCCCTGTCCTGTTGAAAAGTGGAGGTGACAGCACAGCTCAGTGGGTGCAAGGCAGGTGACCAAGGTCAACCCACCACGGATGGGGACAGGGAGGGAGCGCCCTTAGGAGGTCTTGTAGTGAGTGTATGTGGGTGCCTCAGTGTGGCAAGAACCTGGGACTGGTGTGAGACAGAAAGGAGAGGCCCTTGCTCCCAGACATGATTTTTGTAGGGCTTAAGAAAGCACTAATACCTACACCAGTGGGCGAGCAGACTTGGCAGCTCAAGTCTGATCCTAGATCAAATGCTTCACATTTTGAGCAAAATGATGAAGGGGTGGGAGATGCAATGCTTTGTCATAAAAAACAAACAAACAAAAGAACAAAAAAATTTAAAAACAGTGACAGTGGGAAACCACAACAGTTCCTATGTTCTGATCTGCCCTGCCACGAAACCAGAACAAATAGGCTGCGGCACAGTTTTAAGAGTCGATTATAAAACACCCCATCAGAACATAAACATCCCACATTGACAAAGTAATCTCTGTGGATCTCAGTGGGCCTGACCTGGTGCTGCCCTCTTCCTTGTATAGTCATGAATACAAATGCAAGGTGAATGTTGGCTGCCTTCTGATCGGGTGACATTTTACACCCATGTTACTGATGTCAACAACTGCATGAGGGAGCAGAGAATCAAACTCAGGATAACCACTTGCAAAAAATAGAAGAGCAAGCTGAAGGAATGTTTCCAAGCAGTTTAGGCATTTCAGGACTGACACTTTACATGGCTAAGTCGATCCCTTCTGCACTCCCACATTTACTTAGGGAAAAGCCTCGTGCTTTATGTTGTGGTATAATACATTCTTTGAGCAGACACTGCCCTATCTCAACAGGAGAGCTGTTCTGCTCCTGTCATCTCATTTTCTGAGTACTAAATCAGTGAGAAGGAATACCCCAGCAAAACTATTCAGATATCTCTGAGATCAAAGCCTGAAACCTTTGTTTCTGGTATGCAAAGGGAGAAAAATTACAGCTTGTCTCTCATTCTGTTCGAACAGTCCTTTCTCTCTTCACGCAAACAAACAAATAAACAGCAAATGCCCTATTCCCACCTGGCGTTGCTGCAACGTTGTGTTTGAGGCTTTAAAAGCATAAAAGTCAAACCATTCAAAATGATGGGTCCCGTAGCAAATGTAACATGGTCCCAGGGGTACCTACGTAGTGTATGGTATTGCTGCACATGGTATTAACTTTTATGCCTTCGTCTATATATGCAATGTGGCTCATTTATGGTTGCTCTGGGAACCACTATGTTTACATAAATTTTAATTTCCTGTCTTTTGTTTGTTCTCTTTATCATCTTTCTAAAACAAAATTTTCCTTGTGAATTTTACTGCTCAACCAATTATCCGCAGATGGAGGCACAGGAGAATTGACATCCTCTGGTTTTTCCATGTGGCCCTGGCAATGAGCCTCCACTTTGGTTTGGGCCCGCTAGGAACGGCGGAGCTCCAGCAGTGACACTGTATTCCTACCAGAGCACGCCTGTTCCCATGGGTCACACGGATTTTGGTCCTGTGTCTCCTGGGATCTGGCCAAAACCTTCCTGCTGAGTTGACATGGGCCATATTTACTGTGCCATAACTCGTTTTCCCTGTGTTGTTTTCCTTTTAAATGCATGCAGCTTGTGAAGTGAGTGAAGCTGGTAGTTGACTTCATGCTTCCACACTTGAGTTATATGCATTCAGATTTTGGTGTGAAAGCCTTTTGTCACCTGCTCTGATAACTAAAACCAGGTGTTTACAGCTGCTTGAAATACATCTTTTGTTGAAGTTTGCAAAATCAGTGCCTTGCTCAGCGCAGACCTTGATGCAAAACATGACTATAAATGATTGAAACTGTAGAGATGCCAGTTGCACAGAAAAAAACTCCATGATGGTCCAGCTACAGATTAATGCAGTGATCTTCATGAACTTGTAATTAAAATTCAGTGTTGACAGGACCAAGCCCTGCTACTATATTTTAGGGAAACAAAGAATAACAGATAAAGCTAAATTATAATAAGTCAATGCAGCAAATACAAGAAAAATATGGCAGTTCTCAGCAGCTGTGATAGGAATCCTTCCTCTTCTTGAATAATAAAGGCTTTTGCTAATTTTAACCAGAGCCGAATCTGAAAAACCTGCAGTCGCATGTGACTCACAGAGCCCCAAGGGAAGGGGAGGTGGGGGGAGATATGTGTGTGTGGATGTCTGTGTGTATAATCTAACAGTGCCCAGAGCTTTTGAGATCCTGGACCACTTCAATCGCACAGGCCAGATTCATTAAAAACCCTGGCTACATTCCAGCAGTTAAAATTGAAGCAGCATATTTATTGCATTTTGCTCAAATAAATCTGAAAACGTGTGAATCATATCCCTGGGAGAGATGGAGGGAAGGAGTAAACAGTCTTGGGCTCGCGCTCAGGAGCAGGGCACGGCGAGGAACAAAGATGCAGGAGGGCCACAGTCTCAGGGTGCTGCAGGATGGATGCTCGTGGAGCCAGAGGGTTTGGGAGGCTGAGGGTTCCCTCAGTCGCCATTTTCTGCGCTGCTGCTGCTGCGCTGGCCTCGAACCCTCTGTTTGGTTTTATCTATTTTATTTATACCCCTGCACACACACACACACACAACATACACACACACACACACACACAGAGGTGCATGCATATATTTTAAAGAGCTCCTCAGTTTGTGCAACTCGGCTCTGCAGCTCTCTGGTTTTCCAGATGCTGATGATGCTGGCACCTCACCCCACTTGCAGCTGCATTCAGCTGGGGTTCAATTGCAGCCTGTCTTGCAAAGGCAAGATTGGTTTTTCAAAGATAACATATTTTGGGGACGAATTTCTCTTTTTTTTTTTCCCCTCCAAAAAAGCCATTTTAATTTGGAGAGGAAGGCATGATTTGTAGATTGTTCTTGCTGGGTGCTGGAGGGCTCCAGACAGGTCCTTAGCACCCTCAGTATTGTTTTACTTCAGCACTTTCTTTACTTCAGGCAGTACCCCACAGGTTTCAATTCTGTGAGAATAAAGTGCTGGCAGAGCAGGCTCCAAGCCGCTGCCACAGGGAAACTATTAGAAACAGTACACAGATAACCATTTTTATCACCACTGATTTTACAAACAGTAATCAGCTTAAGATTAGCAAACCTGCTAATTTTTTTTCTTTTTTTTTTTTTT
The DNA here is from genome assembly GCA_013396875.1 of Vireo altiloquus. Taxonomy (NCBI): domain Eukaryota; kingdom Metazoa; phylum Chordata; class Aves; order Passeriformes; family Vireonidae; genus Vireo; species Vireo altiloquus. Next base: position 123,028 of record VZRF01015386.1, on the reverse strand, counting down.
TT
>VZRF01015386.1:88164-123006 GCA_013396875.1 Vireo altiloquus | reverse complement strand
TCTGTTCTTTTTTTGCACAGAATTTTTTAGGGAGGAGGTTAGCTAGGAGCTGCAAAAACAGGAGGTGGTTGAATAGTCCCCCAAATTCCACCGTGGACTTTCTCATTCAGGTGGTGTGTCTGTTCCCAAGAAGAAGCTGTGCAGAGGGAGGTCCCATGCCTTGGCAGCAGGGTGGAAGGGAAAGGACAGGTTTGCAAGGCTGTGGTGTACTCTGGCATTGGGACTAAGAGAGCTCTAAGGAGCACAGGGGCTGGGATGACTATTTCTGAGCTTCTAGTGAGTGTTTTCAATTCATCACATCTTCCCATTCAATTATTAGTTGCACTACTGAATTAACAATGTTATTGCTTTCTCTCAGCTTTGGATGGTGCTCAGAGGCTGAACGCAGTAATGGAATTCAGGACAGAGACACCACTGTTTGTGAAGAGCCTTCAGAAACCAAGCAGAGCAATTTCATATATCACTTATTTCTGAGACTATGCAAGCAGCCTGATTTTTGGGTATGCCATTTGCCCAAGGTTTTCCCAAGGCAGAATGCTTGGGAGCAGACAGTAGCAGCAACCTTGGCAACCCAGGAGACAAATCATGGAGTTTTGATGACTAATGTTGTACAGACACCTTGGCAAGTTGGTCTATTCTCTCTTGCCTCAGTTTCCCCTATCTGTAACGGGAGCAGAAAACACCTTACCTTGGCCACAGGGCTGACAAAAATAGTATGCAATATGAAGATGAAATAAAATTGTTTGCTCTAAAGAAGAAGTGGTGTCTCTTCAATGGAAACATGCAAAGGCTGTTTGCTGGTTTTTGGATCAGACAAGGAAACAATGATAGTTTTATTTATTAGATTAGTACAGCCCTAGCTTTCCTCAGTCCTTCTATATGTGTTTTATTTGCACGCCATTAAATCTAAATACTCATTTTCAATGACTTACCAGAGTCTGTTGGTTGCAGAGGAAGCAGCTTTAGCACAAAGGAACTGACCTGGGAAACAGGGCTGCAAGACTTTGATGAAGGAATTTCTTCAAATGATAATAAAGATGGAATAGGTAAGGCAGGGAGAGCAGCGAGGAGGGCAGTGTAGATGTGGTGCAGCAGCAAAGGCCCTCGGTGTGTGTCCTCTTGGTGCCACTGAAAAGCTGATGGAGCCCTGAGCTTCCACAGGCCTCTCCCGGCCTGTTTGATGTGTTTAGCTGCAGCGGGAAAGCTTGTGGGGGCCGTGAAGAAACCACACTGCATTAAAAGGATGCAGGAGGGGCTTGTGGCTAAGAACAGCTCAGTGCAGCTCCCTCAAGCCCACCTGGGGAGATCCTTCTGCCAAAGGGTCTCATGGACCCGGGCACAGATAGAGAGGCGAGGGATGGAGTTGGGGTTTGCTTTGCTAAACTTCCCTGCCCTGGGTTTGGTTTTGGGAAACAGCATCCAGTGGTGGTTCAGATTGAGCTGCTGTTTGATCTAAATCCCAGAGGTTAATGACAGCTTCGCACATGTCTCATAATGCCATTTTCTAGAGCAGTGCAAAGGGTTTTTTTAATATATGTTAACAGATGTGGTTACCCAGAACCCCTGGAGGTGAGAAACATGATCCCTGTTTCTGGTGGGTGAGACTAAGCAATCCCATTGGTTTTGTACCATGGCTTCTCTTGAGTTTTAATGGGGAGGCAAATCCTGTATCTTAAAGGCAGAGTTTTTGTGTGTATATATATATATATAATGGTACTTCTGGGATGAAGACAGAATGTTTAATTCCCTGAATAATCTTTCCTTTTCCAATTAGTGAATTTGGAGACACAGAGAGCAGTTGGAGGTCCTCTCCAGTGGTCTTAGGGGAACATCATGGCAGGGGGACACTGGCAAGACATGATATCAGAGAGAATGTAGAATAAATGAGGGATTTGATCTGTGGAGGACAACACTGAGGGCCTTCAGCATCCCTGAAGTTCATCCAGGGATGAACATAGTGAAAGGAACAGCCATTGATAACTATTCTAATGACCTGATCCTCAAGTACAATATATAAAATATAGTGAAAAAAAGGAACAGGGAGGTCGTTTACCCTTCCCACACAGGGCACTTATAACCTGTATCTGTGTGTCCCCACCTGCACATTGCTGACTACCTAGCAGGCTGCTGAAAGTGTCTTGGTTGTTATGTGTTTTTCCACATCAGAACATCTACCTCAATAATTTTATTTTGTAAAAATAATATTACCAAAAACCCCCAAACCGACAAACCCTCAATCCAAAACACACGGCATAAGTTCTTGCTTGTGTTGACATGGAGGAATTCAGAGTAGGTAAGGAAATGTTGTCTAAATATTAGCCCATCTGACTACTGGAATGTGGTTAATAAAAGACATTTTTCATGATAGCATGGAAGAGTGTTCACTAAAGCCTTCACTGGATTTTTACTGACTGNTATTTTTCCAATTTGATGAATGTGTATTTAGTTGAAAGATTTCCACTAAACGGAGTGAGAGTTGTGAACCTAAATCTCCGTGCCTGACTTCAAAGGTTTGGCTGGAGAAACCTATTTGTGAAGNTTTAAAAGCAAAAGCACGGGCCTTGAAATGCAGTGCCAGCTCCCTGCTACTTCCCTCTCCCCTCAGCACATATATTTTCCTTTAAGGAAAAACAAGGAGCTGGAGGACCACTTGTGTGGCGCGTTATTTGCCGCCTGCAAATAGCAACAGGCATGTGGCAGGCCTCCGAAAAATGCAGTTTGTAACTGTAAGACCAACTGACCCTCAACTGCGGCAGCACTCCGTGGCCCCCACATGCAAACAATCATCTATTGATTCCCAAGGCATCCAGCTTCAAACCCGACCTTGTTTTCCAGAGACCTCCAGTTGCGGGAAAGACACTGTCCTGACTAATTCCCCGTGCCCGGGGGCTGCTCGGTATTTCTGCTGCTCGCTTGAAGTGTTATCAAAATAACAACGGCTTGCAAAGCAGAATTATTGGATGTTGGTTTTTCGCTGTTTCAGAGTAGAGGCGATGAACTCTCGGCTGCACAAATGGGCTTTTATTGCCGCCCTTTTGGCACATCTGCCAGAAGGAATATTGAGGAATATGATATGGGAAATATACAGCACTGGGAGGAGGGATGGAGTAGATCAACCACCAGTGCAGTGTTTCCCAGGGCAAATTTCAGTGAATCAAAGGCCATCAAGGAAAGCTGCTTAAGCCTCTGTGTTCTCTATAAGCACATTACTGTATGTTTGACACAAAAAAAATCTGCTTTATGGGCTACAGGGAGAGATCTTAAAAGATGAGACCAGAAAAGTAAATGCTCTTGAACCATTTATCTGATCATCATCACCACTGCAAAAATCTGCAGTTCCATTGCATCATTCAATAAAAGTTTTGATTATTTAGATCACTTTAATATGTCAGTAGCTTGAGGTTGGGAGGTACACAACAGTTGGGCAGCACACACACACTTCCTCACCAGAAGTTTGGGATGGTCTGTGATCATAGTACAGAATCAGGGAATAATTAGGGTTAGAAAAGCCCTCTAAGACCATCAACTCCAACCATTAACCCAACTCTGTCAATCCCACCACCAAAAAGATATTTTTGCTTGGATGTGGTGGTGTGGTCTGTGATAGGCAGGGATAAAGCTGGTGACTGCATTCCCTCCCAGCCAAGGCAGCAACTCAGCTAGTCTAGGCAGAAAAGATTTGTGTTTTCACTGGTGCATTTAGGTAGATTGATATCAACTAATTGAAAGTGCCTGATGGGCACGGTCAGAGCTTGTGACTCAGCTTGGAGATAGGTATCTCAGGATGGAGATTCCATTGACTCCTCTCCACAGACTGTAATTACTGACCTATCCACTTGTCATTGCCCTCTCTCATCCCAGATGAAACAGTCCTTAATCTCTACTACTGAATGAGATCCTGATTGAGGATGGTGCATTATTCTTAGTGAGTCATTCCAGCAGCCTAGAGCACTGACCTGGCATGGCCTCTGGGGAAGATGCAGGATCCACTGAATCTCACTCCCTCACGGCATTTTTTCCAGGTAATTTATGAGACTTCACCTTACTAAACATGTGACAAATTAAACACACATAGGGAAAAAAAAAAAAAAAAAAAAAAAAAAGGGAAGCAAAAAAAGAACAAGAAAGAGCATGGGCTTGTGTAGAAGAGCTAACAGGTGAGCCCTGAAGGAGAGCACCTCATTGGCTAGGGAGATATTAATTGATGCTTTGGGACCTGAGCTTCCTAACTCTTGAATATCTCCCAGCAGATCCAGTGAAGGTTTGTGGTAGAAAATGGTTGCCCTTACTTTTCCCTGAAAGAGGAATTCAGCAAGCTCACAAGAATAACAAACAACACAGTCCTAAAGGAGAGGAGCTGTGGCTACACGCAAAACAAGGGCCATGAGGGAATTTCCTTTTTTGTCTGAATCTTACTGCATTAAAAACAACTGGACAAAGATTGCAAGGCAAGTCCGGGTGGTAATCTGAACATCCTATTCTGACCAGCATGCAGAAAGGCTATGGGAAGAAAGAAGCCACACAGACAAATTCTGCCAGCTACTGCAGCCATAACAGCTTGTAATTTCATTGCAACGTATTTTTCTTAAAAGTGGAAACTTCACGAAATGAGTGATGAGCGCATGTCAGATGTCTTTAAAAAAAAAAACAATTTAAAAACCCCAGCAAAACAAAAAAAAAGGCAGAGTTTCTTGTGTTGTGGATGAGAAAAAATAACTTACTGCTCCCTGCAAATACATGAAACAACAAGTTGAACACAATGGAAAATATTTCATATTTGTAAATATTGATTAAAATTGAGTCATTCCCCAAATTGCCGGTGTCTGAGAGCGTTAGAAGCTTTTGGGGTGTTACAGTATTGTTAGAACATTGGGATCATGTCTTCAGATGATAATTCAGGAGAAAGAGGATGACTCAGTGAATATTTTACTGGGAGCCCGTGGGAGGAATCAGTGCTGAAGTTAATCAATGCTGAAGTTTTATGTTTATGGGGTTCTGACAACCACAAACATGTGGTTACAGAAAAGGTACATAGGCAATGATTTTTGAGCTCAGCAACTCAAAAAAATGGACTTTTACAGATTCTGAGTGATGTATAGGCAGGTCTTGTCCAGTGTGACAGATATCACCCCCTTCAACTAAAACAGTTAAAAAACTCTTAGACGAACACCTTATTACTTTCCCCTAAGGACTTTCCAGGGGCTATTCTTATCCTTCAGCCTGGATCTTGTTTCTCAGAGTAAAACTACGCTCCAGGACTGACTGGTCTTCGTTTGTCTCCAAAGGGAGCAATTATTGAGACTTTCAGTTCATTTCCCACATTTCACATCCCCTTGTTCTTTTGCCCTATAGGAAATGAGGTAGAGAATACAGGCTGTGACCAGCATCACACATTGCTAAGAATAAATCGGGTTCCAGGCTACAGAAAAGTACCTTTCTCCTAAGAACATCTTTCTCACTCCTTTTCACTGCTGCAATTGTTGACTGACTTGCTCTGAAGGATTATTATGCCAAATCTCTGATACTGGATCTCTACTCAAGGTGCAGCTTCTGATGGGGGAATGTCTGTGTAATTGCTTGTTGTAGTAATCCTACAGCACTTATTTTTTTTCCCTGAAAGAATCTCATCTTATTGCAGTAGTTAACCTAATGCAATTTGTATACTTAGTTTATTCTCCAAGCCCAGCTTTCAGAAGGGGAGGGTGATGGAACTGTTGCAACAGGTAGTCCTCAAAGAATTTGGNATATATAGTAAATATAAATATACACACAATCACACACATATACAGACACACACACATATATAGATATATGTACACATATGTACCCACACTTAGAATCATGCATGCACTCTAAAATTATTATGGAAATTAAGTAGCACTTTATTTACTTAGACTCCACAGGCTATGGCATGTGGCAGGAAAAAACAAGTTATGTCTGAACATTAGTACCTGTTTTTCCAACTCAGAGTTTATTTTTCCTTCTCAAACTGATATTTGTCATTTACTTAAAATTCAAACAATAACAAGGCACATATTGATCTTCCAGTACATTTTTCCTTCAGTGTTCCCTCCATAGCCTCCTCCTTTCTTTAACTGTTTCCCAAGTTCCCAAACTAGATTACATCATTTCAGGAGCAGGAGTCTCGAGTCTCTTCTGCTTTTGGAGAGCAAAGTGACTTAGCATAGAAGTTGGAGAGGGAAGAAGACAAAAAAGCCACAACTGAATGTCCAGGGATCCTGTGGTTATGACTTGTCTGCCTACTAAAAATGCTGTTCCTCATTTTCTGGTGTGTTCCTTGAAAGCACGTCTGCCTGCGTTGGTGGGTCTCGACTCTCCAAGTTTAGGTCAGATATATTAGAAATGGAAAAGCCATGTTAGGTCAGCTAGCCCATCCTTCCAGCTGTCCCAGAATAGGTCAGTTCATTCATCCTCAAATGACTGGGCTTCCCCAGCTTCCCTGGGGAACACTATTTCAAAGTCTGATAGGTTTTCCTTCAACAAGCCTCTCCTGATATTAGATTAATTTAGTTTTGGATACTGAAGGGGAGGGCTTAAAAACCATCTTCTGATGTGGGAAGGACAGTGCTGTGGGTGCTTAATTTAAAAGGTGAGATCTTTCAAGCTGCCAAACAGCTGCAGAAAAGGGTTTTTAAAGGACCCTCAATCGGGTGACTGAGGCACTAGGCACTTTTAAAAGGTCGTTTTTGCATATGCATATCTTTAGATGGATAAACATATGTAAATATGTATACAATACAAAAATCAGGGGTTATTAAAAGCTGGTGTCTGGTCAGACCTTATCTGAAATTTTTGTCTGAAATATTTCTGAGGGGTCATCTCACTGGTCCTTCTGTCACAGGCCTGTCACTACCTCCAGAGACAGGCAAATGAGTGCCCTAAGCGGAATGGAACATGACACTTTGCTGTAAAGTAAATACGTTACATAGCTTCTTTTATGCTCTTTGGCATCATGCAGTACGGCTTAGCTGTGGAAAGAGCTCTTCACAGCTGTGATGAGGACTCTTCCAGGCTGTACACACGTGTTGACCTAGATTGTCTAACCCTGCTCCGTGTACGAGAACAAGAGCTTTAATTATAGCAGCACAAAGTCCTCCTCGGGCTGCGTGGCGCTTGCTGCAATGACAGCAGACATGCTCCTGTGGCTGGGAAGATGCTGGAGGAAGCAGGAGCAATGGTCTGGCTCTGGCACAGCCCCATTTAGAGTGACAGCCTTTTAGGGCGGTTTGTGCTGAAGCCAGTTCAGCAGTATTGCCCACATTACCACTGTTGTTTGTCTTTCTCTGAAGGCACTCAGTGCTCTTACTCCCTCGTCCTGGCTCCAACATGCATTACTCACTGACCTCTTTTCAGTTCTGTGGCTCTCTTCAACACTGGCCTTGCTGGCTTTGAGAGTTAGGGTTCAAATTTTCCTTATTGGCCTTGACAAAAGAGCTAGCAGTTCAGCTCTATTTTTTATCTCATCTTGCGTCTTACATGTTACCTCCTCTCCAGAAATTTGCCTCTTCCTCCCTACCACCTAAGCACCTAATTTACACTGGGGCCACAGCAATAATTAATATTTTAAAAATGCCTTTCTCACCAAACGAATGCTATTGTCCTCTGTTAGAGGCAGGGATAGAAGAAAGTGTTTGGTCATAAACGTGATGCCACTAAAATTTTAAATTAAGACACCAAGGCTGCGTGCAGGCTGAGAAGGAAGGGGGATTAGGCAGACAACACGTGCACAACATCCCAACATATTTCATGGGACTGAGGGCCAGAGTCCATAATTCATCCAGCACAACATGACTAATGGATCTGCCAGCTGACCTGGTTGACAAACATTTGCCAAAGGCAACACATTCATGTTGGACGTGGCCATGTTGGCTCTGCACCTGCTCAACAGAAGCCCCAAATTATCTGGGCTAAGGATGGCTCCTGCACCTTCCCATTGACAATTTTTTTGGGAAATTAATCAGGGAAAAAAATCATAAAAACATCCCTGAAGGCTTTGTTGAGGTGTTTTTGTCAGTCTTTCTGTCATCTTTTTGTCTTCCAAAGTTTGTGCGGTTTTGAGAAAGATCAAGTAGAAATGCATGAACTACAAGGGAAAGGCAGAAAAGAAACATCACCACTGGCCCTTGTGCAATAGGGGAAAAAGTAGGTTTAAAGGTGCAAATTAGGTGGTTTTCTATCCCTTTTTATCCACTGGGATTCACTGAAGTGGAGTGAGGAAAAGCATTCACTGAAAAACATCAAAGGGAGAGGGCAAATGGTGACTCCCTCCATACCAGCATCATTTGAGCTCCTGGAGTTGTGGAGCACTGAATTTTTGTGCTGCCATCTAGTAAACAGAGATGTTACTCAATCGAGCTGACAATAACGTAACAGAGCCTGTGGCTGCGATATTGTTGCGATTTAAATAGATCAAAAATGGGCCAGCAAGAAGGCAGTGAGCAGACAAGGGGAGGGATGAGGCTGTGAGAGCAGACAGGTAGAAAAATGGGCATGAAGAGAGAGCAACAAATAGTATTGTCTAATCCCACACTAGAAATGAAAAGTCACAAGGGTGGCTTTGCCCTCCTCCACAAACTCATTCTGAGGAAGTTACCAAGTCTCCCATTTCTCACCACAAATGCAGAACAGAATCTGCAAGGAGGAGCACATAGGCAGTTGTCAAAGTTATTCTCTGGAAATCATAAAATGCTGAAGCCTTTTTTTTTTTCCTTTCCAGCTATAAGATTTCTGCTGATGAGGGACCTACAAAGAAACAGGCCAGCACCAGAAGAATGCCTGAGGCTGCTGCAGATGGCCAGGTCCCTCAGGGTCTCAAAACCAGCCGAACAAACAGGCTGTCGCACTCCAAAAAGTTCACAGAATCTCCATATCCTGAGCCACGCTGATCTTAATACCAAACCCTGCTCATCAGAAATGCCCTCAGCACCCCAGGAGCAGCTTAAAGCCAACCATATGCAGCTCTCTGTGTGATCTCTCCACAAACAAAAGTGTTAAGATTATGCTAAGACCCCATGTGTTCCACAGACTCCCTGTTCCTATGGATGAACCAAACTCGAAGCTGTTAATTTTACAGATGCTGCTAAGCCCGAACCTGAGTTATGAGAATCTCTAAACATTAGCACAGCTGTATGCCTTTGCCCAGTCTTTGCAAGTATCCCTGCTCTTTTTAATAGACTTGTAGGGGGTTCAGAGCCCAAACTCAAGTCAGGGATCTCAGCGGGATGCCAGACTATTTTGTGTATAAAGAACTTAAATGATACAATATGGATACCTTGGTTGGTTTCTTTCTTTTTTATTCCTTTTCTTCCACATAATTTCTTTCCAGCCCGCATCCTCTGGTCTGGGAGGCACACAGACTTTCCCATACACTTTTGCTCTCACTTGAGCATTTACTTACATGTGTTTAGAATATACTGATAACTTTTGAGACAGAAAATGTAATCAAGACCAACCATAACCCATAGTAGCAAAAAACAAGTGTCTTTAGCTTAAATATTTTCTTAAGAAGAAAAAGTTGGGAGAAACAGCTCTTGCACTTTCAAGTCACTGGTGGAGAATTGCCACCTACTACAGCACAGGGAAAGACTCAGAACATATCCAATATTTTATTCCCAGTCCAGAACGATACGCCTAATTAGTTGGAACAAAAACAGCTGAAGATAAAATGCCATAGACAAGACTTTGACTGTGTGAGTTCAAACCACATTTCCATGTTTCAAAGAGCTTTGAAGCAATACAGATTGAAGCAACACAAACACTTTGTTGGCCTGCAGAAGATGGGAAGGTGAAGAAAGGACCTAAGATTACAACTTTGCAATCACCTTTTTTTCAGAATTTGTAACTTACCTGGAAACCTCCTGATTACAGTGAAATTTTGCTGATTAAAGGATCAACAGATACATCCAAAGTGCAAGCCAATGGTTCATTAAACAGAAGCTGTGTTCATCCAAACCCTGCATTCAAAGCTATGCTGCTGTCTCTCCATTTAACAGCAAGCAGAGACTCCTTTTTATTGAGAAAGCAACACAACTTTATGATAGCACTAAACAGATACAACTGTCTTCTTATCTTATAGAAGAAAGGGTGCCTGCTGAAATAACTACATTATTGAATAGCTACCGTGTTCCCACAGCACAATAAACTCAAAGTTCAGATCAGTGCCATGCCAATAATGAGTCAATAGCAGCCATATATGAGCACAGATAATCAGGAGAGCAGGCAGACAGATAAAACTAAACCTTTATGGCATTCTTCATTCAGATATAGGGGAAACTGTAATGACTACAAAGAATCACATTAACGGCTAAAGAAAGAATAGGAAGCCTCTGGCTGCTCCAGGGCTTTTAATGAAGCTCTGGAGTGTCCCTGCCCCTGGAGCAAGTCACTCTGTCACTGTGCCTTGGTTTCCCTCCTGAAGCAAGGTGCACCAAGGACAACGCTTTAGCAATTTCTGGCTCCTTCTTTAAAATCTTTGTCCAGGAAAAACCCTGAGGAGAGGTCAGGAAAGCTGTGTTAATACAGAGATACTGATCCCAACCCTCAGACACTGAGAGGGAGTTGGGGCTCCCAGACTGCCTGGTCCCTCTGTGTTACCTGCTTGGGTGTGAAGAAAAGCATCTTTGAGAATTGACACTCTGCCTCCAATACTAGTTAGCCAGGAGAAAACAGGAGACAAAAACTCCATTTGGACCCATCCTCCAACTCCTTTGCCCATTTCAAACCTGTTTGGTGCCTGTCTGGTCAGCTCACATTCCCCTATGGACACACAGGAATCCCACTGCTGACATGATAGCATTTACCCAGAAAAACAGGAAAAGTGAGTTTAACCCACCCTCGTGCTCTGGGGGACCCAAACCTCCCAGCTCCCAGGACAGCTTCACAACACTGCCAGGACTCAAAGGCAGTCTGAGGGGCACCAGCTCAGAAAGCTGTAGTGCTGTGGTAGGCAGCTTGCTCACACAACTCACTTATCACCCAGGGAGGACAGACCTGCCTTGGAAACATCCCTTGTTGCTTGTTCCCAGAAACTGGGACTCCTCAGACTGAACACAGTCTACAAGTGGAAACCTGATACCTGAGCAAGCCCTTTATCAGCAGCAGAAACTAGCCCTTGTAGCCAACAGTTTTAGGGGCAACTCAGCCCAACCTTAATTAGATGCTTTTGGATGAATGATGTCACTGCTGCGCTGATTCCTACCCCATCCACCTTTCTCAGCCCATGCTGGGCTGGTTTGGCCACTGGTTCTGGGTGTGAGCCCACTTGCACAGTGCTGCATTTTACCTGCTGCTGCCCATCACCTGTGGCATCAGCAGAAATGTGCAGTGCAAACGAATTTTTGAGAATGCCACAACTTTTTGTCTGAAATTGTGCACAGGTCTCACCCATGCTGGCTACAAATGTACAGCAGAGGAGGACGAGACACTCTCCATCATCCTCTTCCCCTCCCCTGACCCTGTTGGATGGGTAGTTCTTGTCTCACACTCCCTGTAGGCAGCACAAAGGACAAGAGGCCCTGGGATATGCCTCAGCAGGCTGCAAAAAAATCTTTCTTCTTTAAAAATGTTTGGTGCAGAAAGAGGGCCTGATTCACATCACCACCATGGAGTAACATCCTTGCAACCAGGGATGCTTGATTGATTTATTGCATCAAAATTTAAGCTTTCAAAGAATTCCCTTTTTTTTCTTTTTATTTTTCCTTTTTTTTTTTTTTGTCAGTTTTGTTTTACCTGCTAAAGGATAAGCACTCCAGTCTAAAATAATCATAATCATCATAAAAGGAGTCAAGCTGCTTCTCCCCTAAACGAGTTGATTTTTTTTTTTTTTGGATGCCTCTCTTATAGCAGGAGGATTGAAGCAAGGCAGATAAAAGCTGGAGGCTGCAAATAGAGAGGGTAAAGCCACCCACACATTGTAATAACAACCAGTATTTTAAATCTGGCACTACCTTGGGAAACATTTACGGTCTTAAAACATAATTATAAAGATACGGGGGTTGAGGGGGGCGGTGGGAAGAAAGACACACACTGAAAAGAAGAAAAATGAGTGAGACAACTGTTTAATTTCTTGCTGTCATTAATACCAGAGTATTAAATAAAATCTTGCAGATGAATAAAATGACTCTGCTGAGACAAAAACAAAATTCCATTGGACTGGGCCTGGTTTTTGCAAATAGCAATATGTGTATGCAAAGGAATTCCTTGTCCCTGAAAATGTTTACAACTCAGAAATAATTGAAATCAGAAGCCAATCCTTTCCACAAAAGAAAAAAGACCTTTTTTTGTGCATTATTTCTCTTTCTTTTTCTTTCTTTTCTCCTTCTCCATTTCTGGAGGTAAGACTCCCTGTAATTTTAACCCCTTACAGCTCAGACCAAAGCAAAAACCAAAATTGCCTTTGTGATGCTGCCAGGTTTTCCCTCAGCAATTTTAACATTAACAAACCTTTCTGCTTGGGTCACTGTCACAGCAGACAGGTATAGAAAATCACTTCATTTTTGTTATTTTATGTTTTTCAGACAAAGACTGAACAACAGTTTGAGAATTTTAGTGAGTCAAACCTCAAAGGGCCTCTGAAAGAGGCAGAAGTATCAGCATTCCCCTGTTGTTTTAGATACTGCTTAACAGATCATAACTAGAAGTTATTGAAAGGTGTGTAGAGAAACAATTACATTAGAAGAAAAAATGTCCTGGTGACTCCTGTTTTGCCTGCTTTCCACAACACAAGGACTGTACAGCCCATATTCCTCTAATTTCCCTTACCTGTTCCTTTATGGGCACCTTTAGTTCAGCCTATGTGCTGTGAAAGTAATATCTATTTAATTTTTCTTAAACTTAGTTTATTACTTCAATCACTCCTTCTTAGACATGCATGCTTTCTATCAGAAACACCAAATTAAGCTTCGATTTAAAAAAAAAAAAAAGTTATTGGAAAACATTCTATTTTTAGATAAAAAACCCTAACGTGCACAATGGTACTTGGACCAGCAGCAAGCCCTAGGTGGTTTCCTGGAGGAACAGCTGCTTCAGTTATTAAGCTGTTTTGATATATTCTAAGAAAACCATGGCCTGTTTTCCTTCTTTAAAGGCATGTCACAAGAAATAGGGTACTGTATGTTAATTTGGATGTAACCTGAAGTTTTCAGTTTGCTCAATGGGGAGGAGGAGAGGGAGAGCTTGCTGTAGACAGTTTTCTCTGTAAAAAGTCCCCAAGTTCTTGAACGGGAAAAGCAAACATGGGCAGTTGAAGATGTTTTATTCTGTTTCTCCCTCAAAAACACCCAAAAGTGTAACATCAGCCATGTTACAAAGAGGCCATGCTCTCTTTGTGTTTTAGAGGATGGCAATAGGAGGAGGCAAGTTTTCAACCTCGGAGACATCTTAGAGATATCTCCCATCACATTGTTTATCCAACATCCAGGAAATCACCAAAGTTTTTCACTAAAGATAGAATCACAAAATCATTTAAGTTGGAAAGTATCCCCTAAGATCATTGAATCCAGCCACTGATCCAGCACAGCCAAGCCCACCATGAATCCATGTCCCCAAGTGCCACAGCTACATGTCACACTTCCAGGGGTGCTGACTCCACCACTTCCCTGGGCAGCCTGTTCCAGTGCTTGACTACCTTTTCAGTGAAGAAATTATCACTAAGATCCAATCTAAACTATCCCTGGTGCAACTGAGGCTTTGACTTCTCAGAAAAGGAAGTCCTATTCACTGATCATGCCAGAGAAACATATTGATTCTCAGACCCTAACAGGGTGTGAGACACCCTCACATATAATAGGGCAAAGGGATGCACTAGATTCGGCTTCTTGAAGAAGTGCTTGAACAGTTAATTTTGAATAATTTTGGATCACACAGTTTTTTCAGAGTTTTTTAACATACATGTGGCCTTGTTTTTTCATCTGAGAAGATTGCAATGAACCTCTGTGGTCTTTTTCTCACTACTCATTTGAACACTACCTCAAATTATAGAAATCATTCAGTGAAAACAAATTGCTTGGAAATGTAGAAGCAGGTGTAAAGGGCACTGGTGCTTCTTTCCTCCTCACTTACATGAGGACAGTTTTTTGTTTTGTCCAAAATGAGATCTGTCTCTCATGTTCAGTTACCACTACACCTGAACCTCAGCTGCTCTGCCTGCAAACAACCCAGGTATGATCTTCACAGGCAAGAAGAAAGCCTGGGTATTAAGAATGGCAATCCTGTACTTGTGCATGGCTTTTGGGTCAGACTCACAGCCCCAAGGAAAGCAGGTAGGAGGTGGTGGTGGGGTCAGAGATCTCTTGACAATCTGCACACACACAGCTGAAAAGCCAGAGGGTCCAACGAAGAATCCAAGATGTCAGAGTTACTGTGTCAATTGTAGGGTATTTTAATTAATTAGTAAATTAATTAGTGATCTTAAAACAGTGTCAGCTGGAAAGGCATATCATGTAAGCACAAACTAGACCGTGATTTGTTCCAATTCAGTTTGGTTTCAGGGCATATGAGATTTTCCAATAAGATCAGGTCATGCGTGTCTTTGTCCATGAAGATGGAGAGTGGCAGCGCAGCAGCAAGGCAGCAATCTCTTGTAAGATCAGTGTGTGGCTCTGTCTCATAAGATTGTAATGAAAAATGCTTAAGATGAGGCAAACTTGTAGTGAAAAGACGCAGAACCAGAGGTCTGTGGATTTCTTTTACAGTATTCAACACTCACTGACTGCCTGCCTTGAAATTACTACATGCAACTGAATGGAGACTCAACTCAGCATCATATATTTTTAGTGTCATTAACACATAAACATTGTGTAGCAATTTCAGTCTGTTAAACAGGCCCTGGATTGGCAAAGATGCTGGCATGGAGATTGCTTCCTGCTTCCGAAAGTGAAACGGCGCTAATGACACCCAAAAAAGCAGTGGAAAATGTATGCTACTGCATGACACAGTCACCAACAGACAGGAGCGACCTTCACAGGTAATGATTGTAATATTTAAGTGCCTGCATTTCCCCAGATGCTTGCTCCAAATAACAACAGGCATTAAGACAGGGTCAAAATGGGCTGAATTGCAAAAGTACCATATTTAGCATGCAGTCTTGAGGTGTGTGTGTGACATTTCAGCTGAATCTGATAATACCTGTCTCAGGTCTGTGTGCAGCCCCTTACAATCCTTATCTAATGTTTCTTTAGGTAGCATTTGGTGCTCAACGGCCTCTTACTGCCTCCAAAACGTGGTGCTAATTAATTTGAACCAAGTTACAATATGTGCTAAAGATTCCAGCTTTGTTACTTATTTAATGAGCTTTGTGGGATTTGAACATGAGGCTCAGAGTAACAGGGGAAACCTCATAATTAGTTTCAATTAGAAGAAGTTCCTACACATTACAACTATTTGATAAACTGCAGAGAACTACTGAACAGATACAAATCACTGGTGTTGTTTCATTTGTTATTATACTTATTTTCTTCTTAATTAGTGCTGATTGGCTTATGATCCTAATTAATGCAAAGGAATTTGGAATGGTATACAATGGTATGGTTTAGAAGATGCCAGAGTGTACAACTGCTAAATTATTGCTAATTGTTATTTACACGAGGACAGGAAGACTAAGCAATGTGCTGCCTAATTAGCATTAAAGATATGCTTTCCATTTCCAAATTAAATGAAGGCAAATGGGATAAAATCATTACAGTTACCAAAAAAATCCCCATCCTTCTCTCTAAAAGTCAAAAGTTGCACTGCCAACAGTTTTTTTTTTAAAAAAAACAATCCAACAACCCAAACTAGCCAAGAAATAAAAGACCTTCAAGAAAATGTAGACTCTTAATCCGAAGTGGACACTGCTAAAACCTTTTCAGCTGCCACTTCAAAATGTTCAATGCTATAGCCATTACAAGGATATATTACGAGCAGCAAGGACTGTGCCAATCTTAGTTAGGGAAGGCTGCAGTGATTTTAGCAGCCAGTACAGGTGTACCCAGCCTACAGCACTGCTCTGCTTCAGTGGTTACAAAGAGCTCGTGTCTTCAGTTACTCCCTCCGGAGCTACGTGGGAAAGACTCCAACCTCGCAACACCAAAAAAATTGGACAAAACTACTGAGTTACATCCTGGTTTGGCCACTGACTCACCAGCTGGCCTTCGTATTCAGTTCACCTCTGCTTTATCTTCCTCATGGGCAGTGCAAGTCTGTTGGGTCAATCCACTGGCACTGGTAAAGCACTCGTCAATACAGATTTACACACCCTTGCCAAGGGCTCTGTAAGAACCACTGGATTCTTTAATACATAAAATGCTCTGTCAGTGTTGTGGTAATTATCTCCCTTTTTAAAATTTTTTTTTATTTTTTTTATTTTTAATCACTCAACATTGGAAACAAGATAAAAAAATCTCAACATTACGGTTTATGGAAAACTTGTTATGTGAGAAAGGAAAAGCCCTAGGCATTTTAAAGAAAGCTCCAAATTCTTTTTTCTTTCTTTATGTCAGTTTTGACGGGTCTCAAACAACATAATGTGCAGTGGCTGTCCCAGGACTTGTGTTTGTGCTGTGATTTCTGAAAAAATAGACGTTTCATAGCAGACATTTCATAGTTTTAATGCTTTTTTTGTATGTTTCTTTCTTTTTCTGCTCTCCTGTATGTCAGTGCCAAGGGAATAGCCAGGATGATCTAATAGGTCTTTTTTATCTCTGATTTCCATGATTTGATGAAAAACTACATTCTGCACACTTCTCAGCCCCATGCACAAACATTTTTCTTGGCTGATGGTCTATGTTTAAGGATGTCATTCACTTCTCAGAGTTTGTGAAGGTTACATTTTTATACACACACAGGCAAGCATGTATTTGGTCTGTAGTACCTCCAAGTTTCTGGTTGTGAAAACACTTGAAATTTAAAAAAAAAAAAAATCACCCAAAATGCCTTAAAGTTAGGGGGACTGTAAATATTGGATGTTTTCTGACCAAATGCTTGTATACATATACACATCTAAGTTATAAACATACAATTGCATATAACAGGGCACTGCCACTGCTTGTCTGACTAGTCTTCTTCCAATTTGCTCCAGGGCTCAGGGAGTTTGTGCTTTGCTGCCAGCAAGGGGCCTTTCATTTATCAGATCAATGCAGATAGCTCAGCACAGCCCTGCAGTGCTGCTGAATGAAGATGCAGGCTTGTGCATGAAAAATACCCAGTTTTCCTGGAGAAAAAATAGCACTGGAATCTGAGCAACAGACATTTTTGTGACCAGCCTGCACTGAAGGCTCCAATCCAGCAGCACAGACCAAGTTCACTTGGACTTCATTCTTACTTATATGAAGCCCTCTTTCAAATTATAAAAGTGGCATTTTTCCCTATTAGGGTTTTAGCCTGCCAAACCTACCAAAACAGGGCTTGCTGGGAATGGGAAATCAGCCTCCAGACTTTACTGATGCCACTTGCATGCCTGAAGCTGAGTTTGAAGTTGTTTGCTGAAGAATGAAGGCATTTGAAAGGCTTAATTTTTGTCTTGAATGCTGTTCATTTCTTTCTCATCCTCATTGTAACTCATCCCTTCCCTCCTCCTCTCTATATGAACAACCCCACTCTTCCTCCCAAGAACCCTCATCACCCTCTTACACCCAGTACAACTTCTGGGTGCCATCCCAGGCACTGTCTTGGTGCCACTGCAGTGGTGAGTGACACCATTATCTTTGAGGACCCATTCAGAAAGGTGTCAGCCCTACTCCCTGCTGTACCTTTCCCTGGATCATCATCTCACATTTTAACAATGTTTTCCCCAGATGAACCATTCTAAAACACTGCAGAACTGCATCATGCTGGGATGCCTCACCCCTGGAAGTGTTCAAGGTCAGGTTGGATGGGGCTTGGAGCAACCTGGTCAAGTGGAAGGTGTCCCTGCCCATGGCAGTGGGAGTGGAACGAGGTGATCTTTAAGGTTTCTTCCAACAAAAACCATTCTGTGATTCTATGGTCTCACAGCTCTCAGGGTTTATGTCTTCTACATGTCTCCTCTGGCTCACCTCTCTGCCTGCAAACTCATGTATTTTAACCTCTCTCATCCCTGGGACTCTCCAGGCACAACTGGCTCTTGTTCTTTGCCTTGAAAGCATCCTCAGAAACCTTTATTTGCTTTGTTGTGGACCTGAGGACTGCCAGCTATCCTCTGCTCTGCTGCAAAAACTCACCAGCTGTCAGCTCCCACCCTGCACACCCCTGTGCCTCATCTGACCTCCCTTTCCTCACTGAAGCCTCAAGGTCTTGCAAGAAGAGAGTACTGTGAGAGACATGAAAATGTGAAGGGCCTTGAGGGGAACAACACAAGGAGCAGCTGAGGTCACTTGGTCTGTTCAGCCTGGAGAAGAGAAAACCAAGGGGAGACCTCGTAGCTGTCTACAACTCCCTCATGAGGGAAGATGAGGAGGAGCACTAAATTCTTCTCCCTGATGGCCAGTGACTGGACGAAAGGGAATGGCCTAAAGCTGAGTCAGGGGAGGTTTAGGCTGGCTATTAGGAAAAGGTTTTTCACCCAGGGGGTGATTATGCACAGACACAGCCTTCCCAGGGAAGCAGTCACAGCCCCAGTCCCGCCAGAGTTCCAGAAGCGTTTGGACAATGCTTTCAGCACGCGATGGGATTCCTGAGGCAGTCCTGTGCAGGGCAGGAGCAGCACTCGGTGACGCTTGTGGTTCCCTTCCAGCTCTGGATATTCTCTGACCCTGTGCTGAAGACAGCTTGTGGGCTAGGCCCGGCTCCAGCGCACCATGGCAGTGCTGGCACGGGGGAGCAGCCTGGGCCTGCAGGCCTCAGAGGAACTGAGGTGTCCCTGTCCCCAAGGTCCCTGTCAGGCCGAGCTCCCGGCACAAGGATTGCATGCCAGCAGTGCCTCGGTGCTGCCAGGGGTGTTCTTTGGACCCTGACTCCTGGCCCGGCTGTGTTCCTTATTTCAGTGTCCCATGTCCCAAAAAGATGAAATGAGGCTTCTTTCTGCTGTTTCAAAGCTTGTTTATTTTTCTCTCTTATCAAAGTTTCAGAGGCACAGACTGTGCTGTGACCTCCAGGAACACGAGGACAGAATGGCAATGGCTACCCAAAGCAGGTAGCTTTTATATCTATTATCAACCAGTTAGAAAACTTTACCTATCTTATTTTGTTCCCAAAACCAGTGAATATCAACCTTATTGACATGTCTCCTCTACACTAAATTCTATCTACCAATTAACAAACCACAGGAACTCATGTCAGAGAAGAAAGGAAGAGAAGGAGAAGAAAGAAGAAGATGAAGAAGACGAAGCCAACACCCTAGAATCTCCATGTTGGCTCTATATAATATATATAGCAAAACCTAAAAACTCCAACTCCACACTCTGTGGTACACTAAACATCCATCTCCTCATTTCTTTGGTGCTCTCAGCTCACCCAGAAGCGCAGGTAAAGTTCCCAGGTTTTTCCTGGACTCCAACACGGCACTATCCCGCGCCTCGTCCCCTCGAGGAGAGCACGGCACGGGCACAAGGGGAGGCAGCAGCAGGGCTCCCTGCCTTGCCAGCCCCGCAGGTGAGATCCAGCACAATTCCAGTTCCCATTAAACTCTCTTATCGTCCTGGCGACGGAACAACTGGAAGTTACTTTTCTCAATGGGTTTTGCCAAGTTAGAAGCCTTCTATTGTCTGGTTTGAAGCATAATCTGGCTATGAGTGAAATTAAGGGCTGCTGCATTATTCATTTCACCTGAAGCAAAAACAGGTCTATGTATTTACCCCGGACCTGGTACTAGCACTTATCACAGGAGCATCTGAGAGGCACTGGAGTCGCACTGGAGTCCTATACCTGTTAACTTTTGTTCAGTCAATTAACCGACATTAAGGAGTAGAAGACAAAAAACACCCTATGATCTTAATTTTTTAGTCTGGTGGGGGAGAAAAAAAGCCTTGGGAACAATGCAGATTAAAGGAGACATTCAAATTTAGAGGACATTTCCTAAACCTTATAAGAAATTTATATAAGGTCACATTGAAGAACTCCTTGAATATGTATCTTTCAAATCATTTGTACCTCTCCAATTGACAGACTGACAACATTAATAAAAATCAGAGACTGTGAACTAAAATCAGAGCCTGCCTCAAGCTTACAGATTTTCAATTCACAGAGCACTGCATGCGGATTGCTTGCTGGACTCAATGCCTTAAGCTAAAATTCAGCTTCACATTCTCCCTCCCAGGCTGCTGCAGTTATCACAAAGTTGTTCCCATCCAATGGCTACAAAGCAGCCTCTGTAAAATGAGAATATTGCCATCCCTGTTGCTAGTGGAGATGATCCTGTTACAAGAACAGCATGAAACAGGCACTAGTTCTTTGAACTGCTTTCTCAGACCTTGATGTAAAGGTAGAGGAAGGCTGGCTGTAGAACACTGTGGATACTTACTCTGTTATGCATTTACTGTCCTTGCTAAAGAGAAGGAAAGATATTTTTCTGACAATATTGCATCCAGCACTTTTCTTGTAATCATTAAGCTCAATTATCTTTTCACTAAACACACAGTAGAGCCTTGGAGGGGGCCATTTGAATTTGTGCTTAGCAATTTATCTTGGATAGATTTGTAAATAGATTAAAGCACTACTTATGTTTTATCAAACACTGTGATTTTAAAAACAAGCATCATGAAAGTACTCAGTTTCTCCCTGATTTTAATTGGGATTTGTTGACCTTGTGTTTTAGCAAGCCTTGAGGACTCACTTCACTGCAGTGACCACATCACATTGGCAACTTTCCACCCCTCAGGCAATGAAGTGAAAGCCACCCACAAAGGCACAAGGCAAGGATGACTTGGTTGGAAACTCTCTGATCACAGAATGACAGAATCATTGAGGTTGGAAAGGCCTTCTAAAATGACAGAATCATTAAGGTTGGAAAGGCCTTCCAAGGTTGAGTCCAGTCATTAACCCAGCCCTGCCAGGTCCACCACTAAACTGCACTAAACCTCTGTATATCCATTGCCTAGGCAAACCCTCAAAATATCCCCTGGAGAGAGTACCTCTATCAAGGCACCATGAACAAAAAGAATGGCCTGATTTGGTCCCAATACATAATTAAAAACAATAAGTTATTTAGGAGGAAGGCAGCTGCAATGAAATAATATATACAACACACACATGTGCAGAGGTGATGTTTTTAAGAACCACATAAAAATACGTAGAAATATGCAGAATGCATGCTACCTTTGACTCTTAATGCACAAAGGCCTTGAAATCTATGGAGAAAAATGTCTATAGCAGAAAAAAATCTCTTTTTATTACCACAATTATTGATCCAATGATTTCTTTTTTTAGAACAACACATGGCCATTTTCCTCATCTTTTGCTGGTAACCAAATTTCCCTCCTCCTTCTTACCCTCAGTTTTACTGTTATTGGCTTTAAATTAAGTCAGCAAACGATGGAATTTTTTCACAGCCTAACCAGTAAAATGGTGAAACATAAAAAGAACAGTGTCAAATCATATCCTCAAAGCTGATTAAAAGTAATCCTGCAGATGCTAAATATGGATTACCACAGCAATTACTGAAAATTCATAACCTTGCTAAAAAGGCATTCTAATGGAGTTCTGCAGCATGCTGTAGTTAAGGGCTGTTTGCTTTTTTTAAAACAATTTGCAGTAAAATGTGTGGAAGTGTGGTCTCATACAAGCTCCATCCAGTTCTGAATCAAAAATTGTTTATGGCTGTTGAGAGCTCTCCTGTGGTATTTGAAACAACCACAAACAGAGTTTTGGCTACCTCTCTCTGCTCTTGGACCAACTTTGACCCACATTATGCCCTCATTATATCTCTTTTACAGTTTAAAAAGGTTTGAAATCTATTTCATTCCTAATTTAAGGCCATTTCATAGTATAAGTTGCTCTAGGATAAAGACACTTATTGCATTAAGGCCTGTATGTTCAATCCTGTCTATTACACAGATTTTATTTAAATCACCATTACACACTATCACTGGTGATAAACTAATTAACAGGAATCTGGCCATTTTTTACTCATAGCCATTAAATAATACATGTGAACATAGTAATTATGAAAACCTTTTCATATCCACACTTTAATATAGATTTAAATATAGATTTAAAATTTATAGATTTATTTTCAGTGACAGCCAAATCTCCTCTGAGCTTCAGCAAATTTTTATATTGTCAGCTCCTCTACAGCTGTCATTTGCACCAAACATCAGTGTTAAAAGTTGACTTTTCCATGGCTGAGCTTAGATGGCAAGAGAAAGTCATCTCCCAGCTTTGGAAACGTAGAAAAACCCACAAGTATGGATAAGTGCTCCTCTGTGTTTTGCGACCTTTCTGGCAGTGCAACTTTGTTGACAAGAGCAGAGAACTAGGAATGTAACCACAGTAGACTGTTCCTGTCTTCCTGAAATTAATTCTTTCTAGGCTGAAAATTTATGACTTTTTTTCCATTAACATAACAAAAAAAAAATAGATAAATTTGGATTTCACTCCTTTTTGTCTAAGAGAATAAATTTCCTATAGATCTTCTTTTGCAATACATGAGGAGACGTTACAGCTGTAGGCTTTTTTCTTCTTATCACCTCCACTTAAACAGCAAAAATTAATAAGAATTATCTACATATGAAGAAAAAACTGCTAAAATGCAACTTACAGAGTTCCAGGATGAGAGCATTACAGAGTGTAAGCACAGGGATGAAATAATTTGATCTAAAGTTTGTTTAAGGTTAACACATTCTCCTTCCTAGTGACTTGGAGGCAGATGGGATATATTTGCAAGTTTTGAAATCAGATGCCTCAATTACTTTTCCATTCCTCGATAAGAGAAATGTTACTCTGCATATGGGGGAATCTGATTACGAAGGTTCAAACACTTTGCCCTTATCTAGCATTAATCCATGGATGTCACATTGAAACGTGATCCTTCCACTTAGGTCTGATAATATCAAAACAAACAAGAGAGAAATATGTTTCAGCTGATAAAACCATCTTTCCTGTAACAACAAATGAATTTCATGAATCATATACTTAAGAAATAAAGAAAAGAAAGAAATAAAAAGAGAGAGAGAGAGTCTCAGTATTTCTTTTCACACTTGCTGCAGTCTCCTGCTGCCCAGTGGCTACAATTATGTGCTCCCAGCTGATCGGGTGGTGGTGGTCCCAGTCCCACCAGCAACCACCATGACAAATAAGCTTTTTTCTTGCTTCTGCCAGCTCAGATTCCCAAGGAGATTGGGCACTAATGAGAACTTGCAACACAGGCTCTAGGGAGAGGAGACCCAAAATTGCCCTGCTTAAGAAAGATCTGTGCTTCTCTCTACTCTCTTCCAAAGCGCTAATCAATTTGAGACCTGAGGACTTACTGTTGGACTGTTGGACTTACATCCTGCTCTTTTCAGTCTGTGTTCAGTCTCTACTGAACAGAAGATGCAAAGCTAATGAAGTTAAAAAGTTAGATTTTTTCCAGGCTGCTGACGCATTGCCTCAGAAGAGTTATCTTTTCTGCCTGTGCCTGCTGAGGGAAGAGAAAAGGCTTTTAATTATATCTGTAAAGGATTATCCCCATCTCTGCAGAAGGGCTCTTGACATTTTTGAAGTCTAGGAATCTTCTGTTGTGCTAGCAGTGGAGTGTGTATGATAGAAACAGAGTGTGTTGCCTTTCCAAGTTGGTAAAATGACCTATCCTGCTAATGGCAAAGCCCTCAAAGCTTTCTGTTTAGCAGGATCCTACACAAATACAGATCAATAGCTTCAATTTGATTCTCACCAGTCCATCTGTAAAAACAGTATCATTCATATGTCTGCTGTCAACACAATCGCTCTCTCTGATCCAAACAATTTGTTTTTTCTATTTGTTTGGAAAAAAAAACCTCCTCTGAACATTCAGATTAATTTGAAAAAGCTTCTCCTTTTCAACTACTCTGTGCTTCATACTCCTTTAGTCCTATCTTCCATTCATTAGAGAACAGTTATCACACAGAAATCACATTATTCTTTCTCTCTTACAAAAAAAATTGTATCATGGAGTGGCTTTGACTGATTCTTTCACTAATACACTAATCATGACCTTAAACTAAATAGCAGATAGATTTTAATGTAAGACACAGGTACTTCTTTTAGATGGTAAGAGCACTGTTTACCATGATAGAGATAATGCTGGAGTGCTGTTCAGTGTTTAAGGAGAAATTAGCATGGGAAGAATGATGGGAGATTTCATTTGCTGGGAAATATTGCATGAATTACTGCAGCCTAAGTAAATGGTGAGCAAAGGTACAGAGGATAACAATCTGCAGGTGTTTGATGGAGGCAAACACAGAGGAAGAACTTTTCTTAGGGTCATCCAAAGGGTAAGAGTAGCATCAGCGCTAGATGGCCAAGCTGAATTAATAGTTTTTCTCCACCTCTAATAGCTATGATTCTATTATATTAAAACAGAGGAAAAGCTATAGAGAAATCTTGAAGCCATTTCTTATCCAGACCCTCACTGACAGATTAAAGAGTATGGTAGATTGCAATTTCTTCTTCTGTAGTCAAATGTTAATTAGATTCCTTGCAGCTGTCTGTATATCCTGAGTTGGCTGATGAGCACATTAACAATGTGAACTGATTCAAGAGTGAAAACTAAACTTGCTTGTGGAGGTTAATGACACATTTGAAGCACAGACTGGTTCACCGAAACACAAACC
This sequence comes from Vireo altiloquus, assembly GCA_013396875.1. Classification (NCBI taxonomy): domain Eukaryota; kingdom Metazoa; phylum Chordata; class Aves; order Passeriformes; family Vireonidae; genus Vireo; species Vireo altiloquus. The sequence goes on along the minus strand of VZRF01015386.1, from coordinate 98,308 downwards.
AGTGTGCAGTGGCTCTGTTGTATATTTCATACCATGTACAAATGGCTCTGCTGCACTGGCAGGGTTCAAATAATCTACTAATCTCAGCCCCTCCACTAATGTAGATGTACTTAAAAAAACCCAGAGAAATTTGAAGTGAATAAATAAGTTTCTTCCATCTTTTGCAAACAGACATGGAAAACAGTCAAATCACCTGATACTTCCAAGCATTCCTCACATATCTGTAAACTGAGGAAACATTATTTCTCTTCTTAGTTTATTTTTGGTAAAACCACATAGTGTCCTTGCCTGAAGAGCACTCACATGCAAACTATCATGCCACTGTATCACTGTCAGTACCATTAACTCCCAGACATTTTTGCATTTTCTTGAACCTGTAGCCAACTGGAGATGGAGAACTCTGTCCTGTTACATAAAATTGTCTTTAAAATGTTTCCTACACAGTCAGTTTTGTTTAAATTATTCTAAAGCTAAGAATTAAAGTTCAAATTTGAAACAAAACAATCTAATTTTTCTCAGTGACAAACAAATAGATTGCTAGGAATGTGTGTCTAATTCCACTTTGGGCTCTTTCTTTTAGATTAGATTGAGATCACTGCTTAAACATGCAATCTACCCTCTTAAATCCTAAGGCCAGGATTTTGACATACACCTTTCTAATAAAATGAATGAAACTTCAATATAGTGTTTTGCTTGGCTTTGAAAATTCTATATTTTATTTTAAAACCTGGATGAGTATTTACATACCAGACTGAAATATCTCTAGCTGTAACTGTAAATTTAGAATAAATGATGTATATATTAAAAATCTGGGGCATAATTTTAAAACATCTCCCACTACAACCTTGTAAATTAGGGCAGATAGGTGATCTGATATCACTTCCAACTCAACCAAACAGAAATCCACTTGCCATATTTCCACTTCCTGTTTATTTGACAGCAGTTTTGTGGATACTGCCTGAAAATGTCCTTTGAAGGGAAATACTGCAGCAATTACATTACTTTCTGTAAGTCTGACGTTTTGTCCTTTTGAAATAATGAAATTAGACCTCAGGTCTGAAAAACAATCCTGTAATGGAAGGGGAGTGGAATATATGATCAAATAAGTCCTATGATTGCTACTTACGATCTAATTGCCAGTCAAATAGAAAGTCTTCTTTAAAATGAAATCTGATCTTTTTCTAATTACATCAAAAAAGTTACTTGAAATGTGTTGGTATAAGAGGAAAAAAAATATATTTTTGCACTTTATTGACGCAGCCTCTATTTGAGCACTGTTCTTGTGAAAACCACATAAAGCATTCCTCTTCAAAGGTTCTGTTATTGTCAAGGAGATGAATTATAAAGCAACTTCATATTGTGCAATCTGCAGATTTTATTGACAAAGTTGTCAGGAGCAGAAGAACTGGGAGTCTCTCTGCTTGTCATGGGATAAATAAGAGGATCTACAGAGCTCTCAGCTTCATTCAATTTGTTTAGATACAAGTTGACTGGGAGCATTGATTCGATGCGAGACCAGTTATGGATTTTTAGGCAGGAACATACACAGTGGGGAGAAATAGATGGCTCTAAAGTGAGTATAAGGCTGCAATTCACCTGGGAGGCTGCAGAGATCGTGCAAGCCCAGCTGTATAAGCATTCTGGATCAAGGGCAGATGGGTCTGATCCTCCCACAGAAGTGTTTTCTCCTCCTACCTCAGCAGCAAAACACTGCTTGACCTCTTCTCCCATGGGGGAGCACCACGATAGGTTATATTTTTGTGCTAGGGGATCTTGATTCATAGCTCCTCATCATTTAAAGCTTAGTTTCCCACCCATACTGCGGCAATCAGAGAAAGTCTCAGCTGCTGAGTAAAGGAACCACCAAATTCCAGCTACTTTGCTGGTTAAGACATGCCAGAGCATGAGATTAACACAATAGTTTGCCTTCTTATCTGTTAAAAAGTACCTGCCTGTGGAAGGCATCCTGCAAAGCCAGTACAGCTAATGTGAATGATCATATAAACCCCATGCATCCTATGCTCCTCTCCCACATGATCAGGATTAAACCTAGTCCTGAAAATTCTTCTTTCCTCCAGGTGGGAATACCTGAGGAGCCAACCCATGGGAAGCCCAAGGCCAGTGTGGCTTTCCCTAGACCAGTGAAAGTCAGCAGAAAAATCAACGGGAATGGAAGGCTTGGGTGTTGGCTGAAGGAGGAGATCAAACTCTGACAGAATATTGTCACCAGGGGATGTTTTAGTAACAATGGAAATTCCCCTCCACTTCCCTGCCAGCTGAGCTTATGAAGCATTTCTGCTGGGTACCTCCAGCGGGGCTGCTGTAAAGATGGATGGTGCTCAGCACAGGAGATGAAGAAAGAGGCAAGGGAGGGTGGGATTTATCTCATATTCCAGCCACCTAAAAGTTATATATCTAATCTTAACCAGTCATCTAGTCTGCTCCATAAGGGCAGGAAACTGTCATGTTGATTCAAATCTTTGGTTGTATCTCCAAGAGGATCTTCGCTGCAAACCAACTCATTTCAGGCTGAAAAATCCATTACATTGCAATTTTCACCAAGTTTGAAGCTGGATGGGATTTAATCTGAAATCTCTGGAATAAAGGATTGCTTCCTTAGGCTTTTCAGCCATGTAGGCACCATCTATTATATGAGTTATCAGGTTCTGACATTTCAGAACCCATGCAGGATTGTTCAAACTTATGCTTTGTTGCTCTGCATGCTGCTGAAGTAATTAAAAATGGAAAATGCTCTGAAGCCTTCTGCTGGTAATGGTACTTTAAACATAAAAAGCTCTCCTTCATCTTTGTTGAAACTATTTGGATTTGCACTGGTATAAATTACTTGTTCAACACCAGTGTAATTCTTGGTTTTATATAACACTGGAGAGAGAACAATGTATTTAAGAGGATTTTTTTCCTCAGAATTTATTTTCTTTCACTCAGATCTCTAGGTAATTCTGTTTACTTTTCAATTCCCAGCGTTGGTGAGAAACCTGTAATGTTTTGATCTTTCAAATATTCTTCACATAATGCTCCAAGGTCTTTATCTGACAGATAAATCTGTTCTTCTGTTTTATTATTTGTTCAGGCGGAGTTATTCCAAACTAAGAATTTAAACATTGTGTTCCTCACCACAAGTTTAAGCTGAAAGAGAAAGGCAAAATGCAATTTTTCCTTACCAGAGTGAGCTGTCTCAATAAAAATCTAAAGCAGAAGATGAATTAAAAATATATGATCCATTAAATGTAACTTTGCTGGCTGTTTTTGAGTATTCTGACAATTTTCCAACATCATTCCATTTTAAATAACAGACCATTAAAACAAAGCCATGAGAATGTTATCAGCTGATTTCTAAAGAACAGTGATTTAGGAGATCTGGCTCCTATTGCTAGATATAATCCAAGTTTGGGAAAGACACTTAGCATCTCTGAATCTTGCCAGAGTTTCATAGAATGATGTTGAAGAACTCCAGCCTGGACCAGTGCCTGCTTCCCAGCATCAGCAGCTCTCAGTCACTGGAAATGCTGAAGGGCTACCCATGACAGATGGAAATACAGAACACCAATAAATCATAATGCAGAGATGCTCAGATTTTAAGGATAGGAATCACATTTCACTGAGTATCTTTCCATCAAGCCAAGAGATTTGTGTGTGAATATACACCAGCAGGCAATCCCAATCTGCAATCTTTCAGAAGTGAAGCATCTACACTGTGGTAATCACAGTGATACCTTCATTTTTACCCTGGTTTTCTTTTGTCCATATTGCCCATATTCAGGTGTCTGAGTCTGGACCTGAATCCCAATCCTTCTCTTCATATCTGCATCCCATCACAGAATCAAAGAATCGCAGAATGATGGAATGGTTTGGGTTGGAAAAGACCTTAAATATCACCTAGATCCAACCTGTGCCATGACCAGAGACACCTTCCACTAGACCAAATTGCTCCAAGTCCTGTCCAGCCTGGCCTTGGACACTTCCAGGGATAGGGCAGCCACAGCTTCTCTGGGCAACCTGTGCCAGGGCCTCATCATCCTCACTCTAAAGAATTTCTTCCTGATACCCAATCTAATCCTTCCCTCTGTCAATTTGAAGTCATTCCACCTTGTCCTCTCTCTCCAGACCCCTGTAAAAAGTCTGTCTCAATCTTTCTTTCAGGCTCCTTTCACCCCAAAGCCTCCCCTTCTCCAGGCTGAACAAACCAAATTCTCTCAGCCTTCAGCAGGGTAACATCTCTCATTCTTCATGCACGTGGTGGCTGTCTGATTAATCTGCCACACTCTTTTCTGTCAGCCTTCCACATAATTCTCAAATTAAACACTTCTGCACTGTGTCCCATGGCATTTTTTAAACTCCAGTGAGGTATCCTCTAATTACCCACAGAGTTATGTCACTGCTTGCCTTCCAATTCTCCGTTTCTGTAGCAGTACCTACAAACCTTTTCAGCCCAGCCAGTGCCCTCCTAGTCAAACCCACCAATATAGTCCCATTGCTCCTGCACCAACTTTTACCCTTTATCTTTTTTTTTTATAATTAGACTACAGAGAGGTTTGATTCCTGTCCTGAGCAGTCCTTGTTACTGTGGGGTTATGATGATACAAACTCCAGTGTTTACGTGCAAGTGTTTATCCTCACAAGTGGTGCCTGACTGCAAAACTTCCACAAGAGCTAGAGGCCAGGTCAGCCCAGCCTTCCCACTGCAGACACTGCTGGACTGGGATGCCAAGTGCCTGGGACACAGAGAGAGTTGAATTTGCATAGATGTGACCTGTGCTTAGTCCTAAAGGCAGAACAAGCATTCAAGGTTGTAGTCCAGCCACTGTTACAGAAACTCCAGGAACAACATTCTGAGGTTTTCAAAAATTCACAGTGCCTTTCAGTTGCAGTGATGACAGGAGTACAGCCCCTGCAAGACAGAGGACATCACTGGAAAGTTTCATTCCCTCTTCCATCTTCCTTTTGCAATAAGGAGCTGCAAGTGTATTTGTAGAAGGAAAGGGCTAATTTGGTTAAGGGCATAAGATTGATAAACTCCGCCCCTTATGAAAATATTCTGTGATTTTTAACAGCCATTAAAGCTCCAAAGGATCTAATTTCTCAGGATTTAACTCAGAGAACTTGTTCTGCCTGCAGTAAATGGCCAAGCACTCAATAGATCTGCATTAGCTTGGTAATGATCCTTCTGGCATTTGAAATTATGGCTAGACTGATCTGTGGCATATGGCTTAAGATGCTAAGCCATTGACTGTTGTCTCTGTTTCTCATTTGACCTGGTAGCTTCCTGAGATCCTGAATTCATCCTTGGGGATAATGCAAGCTTTTCCTGGCATTGAGTGAGCTGTCACAACTTACCTACATGATATTTAAGAGGGGTAAAGAAGGATTACTCTAAATGCCTGACTTAACCCAACAAAAGTTTGACCTGCCACATTATATTTCAGTGTCGTTTTCACATGTGTGGTTTAGTTATTTACACTTTGCTGATTGTTTTCTTTGGAAAACAGCTATTGAACAAGAACCAAACTTTAGCCCAAGGTTAACATAAACAGCAAACAAGGATAGTCCTAGTACCTGTCTAGAAGCAACCTACTGACTGGTTTTGTACTGGTTTTGATAGTAATTTAAAAATGAACTTAAGGAGGTGTTGGCATGAGAAATGAAAAAATTCAGCCTTTTTACAACAAAAAAGTGTCATGTGCTGCTTTAAAATATTTATTTCATATCAACTGCACTAAACTCAGGTGAAGGACAGGAAAAGTGGGTCTGGACCCTGCTAAAATGGTCGATAGCATATACTTGCTGCCAGGGGGAAGGAAGCAAAGTGTAATTCTCTTTACAACTCTGACATTCAAGTTTCTCCTCCTAGGCAGTGACAGGATTCTCCAGAGAACTAATGGCATTTGAGTCACAGGGCTCCAGCCTGCTGCCTGCACTGCCTTCCTGTACAGCATCATATCAGACTTCATGGGCTAGAGGAGGACCACCTTGGACCTGTCTTTCATTAGCAGAGGCACTGCTGGACTTCTCAGAGGCTGTGCAGGTCAGCAGCAGGATGTGCTCTCAGTCAGGAGTTGGGGTCTCCCATGCATCCTCCAAAATCCCCAACTCCAGCACATTGCTCCTCTCCAGGTCACCCCCCAAGGCAGCTACTGGGGTGGGTCAGTGCCTCCAAATCACTCATTTTCTGCTCATCACAGAAGTGATCATTTCAGCAGAGATGCGTCATTAATTACATCCCGGGCCAAAGAAATCCTGGTGAGAAAAGGGAAATCTTCCCAGGGTCACTGCTGTAAATGATGCACTGCTGTCTCCAGTACCCCTTTTCCCTCTAGGGAAAGCCTGGCTGTCTATCCCACATGCTGCAAAGCCTCCCTCTGGCAGAGCAGCTCTGATCAGCCCTGCTCAGCAGATCATGGCAGCCACTTAGGTTCACTTTACGAGTTACACAACCCTCACGCTCATGCAGATGTTGTTTGCAGAATACTGGAGACGATGCCAGCCAGACACTTGGCACCAAGACCCAATCTGGGAGATGAGGAGCTTTCTAGGCTCATTCCTAACATTCATTATTTTCATATTTAATAAGAAAATTGATGCGACACATCAGGGAGATTGGTCAGTCAGCTAGTATGGAAACTATTAGTGCAGAAAAATGAATAGCCTGGCAGTTAAATGTCTGCAACGCCCACACACTCCCTGGAAGAAACTTAGAAATAGGGTTATTCATCTGAATTTATCCCATGGTCCCTGAGTATCATAGCAGTGGTTGAAAGTGGCTGAAAGTTTTTGCACTGCTTATTGCTCAATCTGTGGTGAACAGTGAGAGTGTTTAAGGCAGAGTTGTCCCAAAGCTTAAAATCCAGCAGGCAGAGCTCAGAAAATGTTCAGAAACACTTGTGTGACACAGGATGTTTCCCTCAGTACAAACCCCTTGGGCATCAGTTTCCAAATGATGGCTTCAAGGAGGGTCTGTGAGGTGACTTGTTTTAGAAAGTCATTTAGCTAGAGTGGGTCCTGGAAGTCTTTCTTTACAGATACTATTTTCTATAGCCACTGTCAAACACTTTCTAGCGTAACACCAAGAAGAGCCTTTTAAATTTTAAAATAAGAAGTGACTCACTAAGAGTGGCTCTTTTGGATTGCTACTTACACAAAAGTCCCAGTTTCAGACAATGAGAAACTCTCAAGTTCATCTTTCATTTTCCTGTACCTTTTTTTTTTTCACTGCCTACACTACACCTCTTGGGCTGTACATGCATCAGTAAATAAAATGAGCCAGCGCACACTGCCCTTGAAAACAAATGGCATGTCTTGTTTTACTAGGATCAAAGTTCCTACCTGAAACATGATCACTTCATCTGTGTCTTGTTGACTGAAAACCATCCCTGGCTCTCAATGCCTACTGAGTCATGCTCAGCTGTTATTTGGAGAGAGCTGCCAGCCACAAGCCAAAACACACCTGAGAGCAGGCTAACATCAGATCAGGAAAATCATCCCCAGTCCCCTCCAACCACCAGCACAGATGAATAGATGCCTTTGGGTCTGCAGCTCAATTCAGCTGCTCAACACCATTAAGACCAGTGGCTATTGAAGAGATTTGCACTCATGTTCATGAAAATAAAATTTCTCTCCAACTCTTAGGATATGATGAGTCACCCTCTCAAAGTTGCTTCCTCCCTCCAGCAACTCTAGGAGGAGCACAGATGACAAGTTTCCACACGTTGCCTGGCTTTTGTGTGGCCAGAATTAAGTGAAAATCCCATGCTAAAGAATAAAGGACTTCCTCCATTTTTTAATCTGAATGATATTAAAACCAACCTCTACTTTGCAGGGAATGAAGAAGTTCTACTTAGAACATATGCAGTTCAGTTCTTTCCTGTGAAGTTGCCATATGGCAGGGGAGTGATGGGAAGAAGAAAAATATTGACAGTGATGATATATCTTATTACAGAGCATACGGACCAAATTTTCCTCTCAGTTACACTAGTGAAAATCTGGAGTGAACAGCCTTGTCTTGATAGGAAAATCAGATCAGTCAGTGGATATACAAAGCCAATTATGAGAATGAAACAAAAGCAAACTTGAGAAACATTATGGTATAGTAAAGAAGACATGTGGTAGGATGCCAGAAGACAGGAAGTCATTGAGCCCAGCACGCTTACTCTTCCTTTGAAAAAATCATCCCATCTACAGTAACCACAAGTGGTCAGGATCTTGTTTTATGCCTGAGCTTGGCAAACTGAATGAAAGCTGCCCAAAAACATCTGTTCTGGGTTCCAAACATTTATATAGCCCTTTGTTAGAGTACCAAAGATGGCATCGCATCAATGGAAAGGAAGCATTGCAGAAGAAAGCAGTTCAAGGATGCTATAGGGAAAAGTCCAAGATTAACACAAGACCTGCAATGTTTTACACACCAATAACTATCACTTATTTTTTGCTGAACATTCAGCTGACCAAAACTTCAAACTGTGTTTGACAGACAAAACCAGAAACTGCTCCAAGGAGAGAGACCATGGTGCACTCCTATTCCATGCTATTTAGAATTTGGCATACTGTACAAAATTATTTAGAAATACATGATGGGCAACTTAAGAGCAAAAGATGCAGCAATAGGTCTGCTTCTCTACTGCATTACAAAGACATAAACGCAAATACATAGCTGAGAAGACTTCTGGAAACATAATATATATTCACTAAATAATAGTTGAGTCATTTGAAACTTAGATTTGCAGCCAGCTAGCAAAAGAACTGTTTTATTTTCAGGATCTTTTTCAGACTGTGTAAGATAATCAGAAAGATACAGGACCTATATGGCAGGATGGTAGCATTTATGTAAACTAGAAGAGGTAAACAGTGCTGGAAACTCAGCCAGGCAAATAAAACAAATGAAAAGCTGAAGTAGAATTACCACCCATAATTTAACACACAAAAGAGTTAAACTGCAATTTAATAAATAAACGATGCCTTTTTTTTTNAAGCTGTGATTTATACCTCTGAAAGGAAGAAGTTAAAAAAAAAGGATCTAACAGTACGTTCTGTGTAGGTTTTTTATTTTGCCAACAATTTGTGGGTTGGATGATGAAGTACGTTCCTGAAGATTAGACATGACCATTTTTTTAAACAAACAAAACAGCAGGCAAGATCAAAATTCCCCTAAAGCAGAGGCAGTCCTTGCGAAAGTCCAAGGCAGTTGTGGCTCTCCCTTGGCTCTTTATTAAAAAAAAAAATAAATTCATCAACGAATAACATTAATCAGCTTTGGCTCACAGGCGGCATTTTCGCTTCCAGTTGCGAACAATTAGAGGCACAGTGTCAACTGGTCATTAATTAGGTTGTGTAAAGCTCTGTGGATAGGCATTGCTTTTTGTGACATCAGAAATTCTCATGAAGAATGGGACTGCAAAATGTAGGCATCTCCTGGTTTCTTCTCCTTTTAAACCAAACAATCTCCTAGTTCAGAGGCAAAGGTGAATAATAAATGGACACTGGAAGTAAGGAGTGTAGTTCCACTGACAAAAGCAGCAGACAATCGAGGATCAAGTGGAGTAGATGGTGAGCTGTAAATTCATGTGTCCAAACCTGGTAGTATCATTTGCAGTATGTCTAAGGGAAGGGTGTCTTTGTCTACAAAAATATTAACTGATGAAATTTAAAATGAAGATTTGTGACAATATTGCCATCACAAGCTTGTCCAACAGGATTTCTTCCGGATTCCTAAACTATCAAAACCACCTTAGTGCTGGTCTTTAGTAGGTGATCCACAAATATCTTCACGATACAGCCTCAAGATATTCAAATTTTGGCCAGATGTTATGGTTAAAAATGGGATATTGTTTCTCAGAGAGAAATCTTTTTCACTGTCATGACTTCCCCTAGCCACCAAAGGCCTGTTCTAAGACTATAAATTAAAAGTCCCAATAAATATATTATCATTGTGCAATAAAATAGCTCTGCCAAAAAGAAAAAAAAAAACAGCACATGAAATCCCAAGGGATGTCATTCTTCAGCCTGAAAAATATCAGTTATTGCTGAGAAAAAAGGCACTCATAAGTTGCACATTGTTAGATGGTTCTTATGGGTTTCTTGGCAGTCAGTCCGGAAAATCTATTTCTTCAGTATAAATATATATATATAATCT
>VZRF01015386.1:37999-86522 GCA_013396875.1 Vireo altiloquus | reverse complement strand
TATAATCTTAGTTAGAACAACATAAATTAGGGAAGCAAAAAAATAAAGACAGAGTAATTCCAGATATCTGTCCAAGTGCTAGGCACAGTCTTCCAATCCCTAAAATGTGTGTGGGATTTGAGAACACCACTACACAACTGTCACTCTCTTCCTAGGATGTGGCTGCCCATTAATGAATAAATTAATTTTGTTTGTAAACTTCATCTCCTTTGGCAACATCCAGTGCTGAAGGCATTCAGACAATATAAAGGCACTTTTCTCAAGGTTTAACTTAGTATGAAGGAAGATGCAACCTTATTAAAATCTCATCCCTGCTCATGGTTTTTCTCTGCTGAGCCTCATGCTTCATGAATTATTGCTATTACTCTAAAATTGGTTTCCATGAGGACTCTCCTCTTTAATGTTTTTGTTCCTAATAGAATGGTCACATTTCAACTTTTGCTTCCTGGGGAAGGATATTGCAGAAGTATTATGAAGACAGAAAATACCCCATGAGTATCCAAAGCATAGGTAGCAAGAGTATTTATTATTATGCTGGGAGAGAAGAAAAAAGGGATATAAAAAGTGATTCACAAGGACAAAAAATAATCTGTTATTCAGGGAAAGGAGGAAAAGATGCCTTCCATGGACACAACAGGCCATTTTTTTATTTCTACATGTGTTGTCTTCCATATTCTTTGGGTGGGATACTTGATGAGGTAAATGAAGAACAGCAATTACTAGGCTCATCTGAAAGGTGGTAATTAAAGAAAACAGAGCACACCAAGTTGACATATGCTTATAGAAATACATGTGGTTGACCAGTCTTCATAGCAACTGGATTTTTCTTATTTGTGTACATTTCACAAACTGCATCTTCTGCCTTCATTTTTTTTCTTCTATTTTTTTTTTCCCTGTTCAATTTTGTGTTGTTTTCTAGGCTCTTTTAAACCAATATTATGCCCCACTGACAAATTTTCCTATAGGAGTGTGATAGTCATCAAGAGAACAATATCATTTGGATGAAATAAGACTCTCAAAGGAGCCCCTTAAGAGCTGAAAAACCTATAAACTTCCTACTGAAAGGTAACCCAACTTGTGATTTGGTCTTTTAAAGTAAAATATTAGGGATGCTTTATAGATTTGAAGCATTTCTCATTATGGGAAAGAAAGGATCACTGTCTTCTTGGGCTATCAATATAAATTTGCGAGGAAGCAATAATTCTTCCAGTGTATTTCATGTTCCCATTGAAATGTCTTCACTTCTTTAGAAGAAGGCAAGGATTTCATAATGATACTATGTGGACGAGATCTAAAAATAAAGTCTCTTGGCAATTGTGTTAAAATAAGTATTGCTACTAGCTTGATGTAAATAGGAGGAGAACCATATCCTAAAAATTACTTCTATTGCCTCTGGGCATAATCACCCAGGTGAAGAAATGGCACCTGCTCCTTTTTAAGTCATTTATCATTTCTGTGGGGGGGAAAAAAAAAAAAATCTCTGGAGAGCACATCCTTATCTGCAGAGAGGAGGTCAGTACTGCTCTATTCCTGTCTTGGGTATGTCTGAACAGCTCCATGGTTGATGGTGCAATAAGAATTATTATAAATAAGAATGATGACACTCATGGACAATGATGCATTTAAGTCTGTTGCAATTAGCTTCTCGCTAAATTAGTTTCTCGCTCTGACACCAACCTTCTGACATTAGATCTCCCTGCACCTTGGTTTATCTGCCCGTGAAATGAGGGTAAAGACACTGACCTGTCTTGTAAAACTAGTCAGCGATTTAGTGCTGAAAAGCACCAGGTACGAATTCGGCAGAATATTTAATAGCATATGTAACAAGAGCACAAACTCCACTGGCATTTGAGTTCTCACTGGGTCATGTGCTCTTGCGACATTCACTCCTGCCTGAACTTGACTCAAAGTGGCCATTTTTCCTGAGACTCCACTGACTGACAGAGAATTAAAAATTTTATTTGGTGTTCAGGACATCTCTTATTCCCTGGATTAGACACTGCCCCTGAGGCCAAATGTAAATTCTACTTTGGTCATGTCATAAGGCGTAAGGATGAGAATCACAGAATCATAGAATGACTTTGGTTGGAAGGAACATTAAAGACCATGGGCAGGGACACTTTCCACTACCCCAGGTTGCTCCAAGACCCATCCAGTCTGGCCTTGGACACTTCCAGGGACAGGGCAGCCACAGCTTCTCTGGGATAATAACAAAATATTTCTTTCGCTTATATATATTTCGCTTTCTATTTTGCTAACAAAAATATGTTGGAAAAATGAGTGTCTATCCATGAGAAAGGTCAATACAAAAGTGTCCTTTATTGGGTCCAGTTTAGTGGACGGAACACTGCCAGGACCGATGCATGAGGGCCAGGCAGCAATGCCAGGATTCCTCTTGCATGCTGTCAGGAGCATAAAAACCTGGCAAAAACATGTTATGTGCATGGAAAGACGTATCCTTGGTGCAGGAGATCTATGGTAGGATCACTCCTAGGTGCCCTTCAGCCACCTCCTCATGAGGTCATCTCTTCCTGATGACCAAGGGAGTGGCAGCATCCCTTAGTGATGTCATCTGGAGTTACACAGCTTAGCAGCAGTGTACTCTCCTGTCCCTCTCCTGTCTTTACCCTGTAGCCTTTACCTGTGTTTCATATAACAGTGGAGGCAAAAGTGCTTAGTGAGTAAGTTTATAATACTTTTTCATTAAGAATTTACATATAGGAGGAATATGACTGGGAACCTAATGAGCTGCTTTGTAATTGGATGAAATGGTGTGACCTGCCAAGGGACTTAGCCCAAGGAGTTTTGTGTGCTAATCTGATGCTGAGCACAGGGAGGACTTTGGGGATATCAACTTCTCCTCAGCATCTTGCCCACCATTACGAACACATGGCTATAATTAACATCAATCATGCTAGAGAAAAGGAAGACTAAAAGCTCCCTTGGGGAATTACAGTGCTGAGAATGAGAACCTGTGCTAGCCAACACTGTCACTGGGGAGTAATTAGGTCCTCTGCAAATCCTGGGAGGAGTCTCACATCTCCAGCTCCGTCCTGGCACACCTTGCTTAAACACTGAGTACAAGCTGACTGAGAACTCCACTAGAGACGGTTTAATACTGAGAGTTAAAAAAAAAGAAGAGCTGCCAGCACTTTGGGCAGCATTCTTGGAGTGAGAATTAATCCCTCTTCCCTGTAACATTTTAACTAGCATAAATACATCAATACCATACACATTTTAAGTATTCTTCTTTGTGATGCATGATGAATCAGAGGATGCAGCCACCCTGTGCTCTGCTCAGGTACGGAGTAAAAGTGAAGTAGAAAGTGCCATCAAGTCATAATAATACACTTGGTTTGTAAACCCCATTTCGTTCCCTATGTTTCAAAGCCTTAGCAGTATTAATTAATTAAAACCTTGCAACACCTCTATGAGTTGGGCAAGGACTATTATCTCATTATATCAGCCAGTGAACGTGGAGACCCTGAAGGCCAGATTGAGACTGTCTGCTTTAGGCAGTCAATTTATTCATTGCAACATCTAAAATAAAATAGGTGCTTGGCTGCAGCAAAATGATTCAGATCTCTTGGGGCAGGTGCCTGTGCAAACCATACAGGCAAGGCAGTGACAGATGCCTCTGAAGTAGGACCCAAGTGATGTTCAGACATTTCTCCATCAACAGAACGGAGAGCTGTAGGCCCTTCAAGGGATGATTTAGTGTGGTTACATGCAGCCACTCCAGCCATAAGCACTAGGGAGTATTATTCCCACAAGTGTGGCTGGGTAATTGCTTAATTCGAGGCTCAACAGTGTGCAAACCTGCTTAGGTGGGAATCAAGATATAAATTCCCCTCTGAGGGGCAAGCACCTGGGTTGTGGGACAAGTGGGAGGAAGCACAAGATGTTAATGATTTGAGCACTCATCCCAAAAATAGAAACACAGATATCTAGGCTGTCCAGCCCAAGGAGGTCTGGCACCAGCACCTCCCACTGCTCCATCCATTCCAGGAGACAGGTAAGGCTGGAGTGGAGACACTAAGGTCAACTCAGCAACCAGCAGTGTGAAATGAAGAAATCAGAGAGATAACTCAGTAAATGGGGAGCTCTTCTGCTTGTAAAGCTCTGTTCCAGAGCTCTATCAGATAAATGGCACGAATTCAGTTAGGCTGGGGAGCAGGCGTGTTCCCTGGTGACCCAGACTTAGCTGCCACTTAGGAATGCCTGGGTGCTTCCACAGTGCCAGACTGACATGTCTGGCATGTCTCCTGTATCCTGGTACCCAGGTCCTCCACACTCTGCAGTCATTAGCTGGCCATTGGGGAGACACTTGTTCCATCTGAGAGGAAGGCTGGGCATGGCAAATCTGACCTGTGTGCAGCAGTTCTGCTCCAGGCACAGCCTGGACAAGCACCACACTGCCGTGGCTCTTTACCTGGTGCAATATTGCAGTGCCAGCCTGGAGTCTCAAACCCCAATAGCGCTCCTGTCACTCCTCAGAGCGTACAGAAAGAGATGGCTGCAGAACAAACCAATATTTTGGCATCTGTATTAGGAAACAAACAAACAAACAGAACACAAACACAAAACCCTGAACCTACAAAACCAGACATACTTAGACTTTTGCACCAAATCTAAGGGAAGATGTTGTCCAGTGGTGATCAGGATCAAGTGTTGTGTGGTGTGGGTTTATGCATTCCAGCTGCTCCCAGCTCTTAGCAGTGTGACCACAAACCAGCCTGCATCAAGCAGTTCAGAGTCATAGACTGTTTCTCTGCTTTGGACCACATAGAGAGGGTGAACATGCTCTAAATTTCTCTTGCTGAAGTGCTCTGTGTTAGCTTGATATCACCTGAAACTGGTGGGTTTTGGTCAAACTGTGGCCTAATGAGCTGGGCCTTTTTCAACACCTTGGGAGACTCTGGCAGCTTCTTACCCACCTGTGAGTCATGATGGGTTGTCACAGGCTGTCCCTGAACACAAATGCAACGGTATGCTTATGTGTGTAAGCTACTCTTAGGTCTAAAACACACTGTCCAGATTTATATGTAGCAATCAGCTTCTCTGGGAGGTAGGTTCCTCTTCAGATGGAACAGACCGAGCCATTCCCTGGGACTTAGACACATTTAGTTCATTCTCACAGGGACAAAAGTTGACTCATGAACGGTCTAAATCACATTCACTGACTTCTTCAAGCTATGCAGTATCTCAGGAACAGAGCTGAGAAAACGACTCATGAGTTCTGAACCTGGGCTGGAGCCTGATTTATTACCATTTTTACCTGCTAGGGGTTTCTTTGATCTCAGCAAGACTCTTCACTGATTAGCTGCAGAGAAGGGGAATTTGGGTTAATGCATGCTCTACCCACTCTTTAACATAAGAGTGGCTCCTATTAGCTCTTTAGCAGTTTGTCTTTTTGTGCAAGAACTCGCAAGCTGACTTGGCTAAACTTTTAATGGGTGCGCTTCTCATGTGGGAGGAAATGTTAAGCACTGCTTATTGTTACTTAGAATTACACACCCAAATGCCATAACTCCATCCAGAGTTCCCAGGCTACACTACTATATCACAAATAAGATCTTCCTCGCCGCCTAAAGTAATGTCATGATGCAGCGTAGGAGCCAAGGAATGCTGGGTTTGCAAAACACACACATTGCTTCAGATTGCAATGAATTCATTTAAGAGGAGATCAGGCAGCAAACCATTAATTTCAGCGCAATATATTTCCCTGCCCCTCTTATTTACCGAGATGTTGTCTCAGTAGATCAAATCAATGAAATTACAGCAGTGTACTGACAGCAGCCGATATCTGCCTAATATCTTGGGGAGGCATCCTTTTATCAACTGCTTCCAGTTTTTGCCTGACACATCTCCACTGTTCAGTCTGTTCTGCTGGAAATAGGAAAGTTAAAGTTTTCCAGCGTAGCTGGCTGAGTCAGAAGCTCCAGTGGGCAGCCAAGCACAGGCACACAGGTTGACTGCCTGGCGAGGAGTAAACTCAGCCCCACCGTGCCAGAGGAGGTGTGCTGCTCGCCCTGGGTGAGCTTCTGGAGGCCACGTGTGGGGAGTACACAACTCCACCCTCGGCTGAGGTGGGAAACTCGTTCAAAGTGGTTTTGAGGTTTTGTTAAGAAGCAAAACAGGAAATCTGNTAAAAATTAAACAAATATCTGCATGACAAACTTTCTGCAATGGACCTCATCCCAAGTTTTTACTGGTGCAGATGAGACTTCAGGCAGGAAAGACACCCTGGAGAAGTCCAGGGATTTCTTTTTTTTCCCTTTCCTTTTTTTAGCAAACTGAGCAACTCAAAGGCTGTGTCAACTTACTTAAGTGCTCTCTATGCCAACTAGTCATAGCTGGCACAAAAAACAATGCTGACTGTTGCTGTCTTTCCTGCCTACAGTGCAGGCGGGGAAGGCCAGAGACACAGAGCTGCAATGGCAAGTCCATGCCATCTGCAGAAATTCTCTATCCTCAGCTCAGCTGCTTGGGACCAGAGGAAGCAACACTGAATTCCCTCTAAAAATCAGTGAAGACAGAAACATCAGAGGGGTGAGAGGCACCAGAATAAGCCTTTCTGAGCCAACGTGCTGAGCCACATACCCGGTACCACTCTCAACTGCTGCTGAGGACGTCTAGTGCTCCTGCCCCTTCCTTCCTCAACCTTTCCTCTGGTAACCATGAAAACCATAAGAGCTGGTTTAACAGCCTGCAGTAATGTGGGCCCTTCCCAGCCCTCAGAAAGCTATGATGAAACCGCCAAGTTTCCTTGGGAGCTGGGGATGGGAAAGTTATTACTACTGACCTCAAGGTAGGACCTAATCACCATAAAAACTCTATCAGCAGCACCACAAGCTACTGAGCTTTGTGGTACATTGCTGATTCACATTCTCTGACTCTCTTTGCTGTGCAAAGGTGTCTCCACAAGTCTGTTTTTAGTTCTGTGTAAGGCTGAGTTCGGGTCAGATTCTCTGAGGAGATTGTGCAGTTGCTCGTGAATGAAAACAGACTAAGACAAGTGAGTTACTGACAGGTGTAACACAAATTGACTGAGCTGCATTTTGCAGTTGGGTTCAACCCGACAAGCTCCTCACAGTTTGCTCCCAGTTTATTTAAGCTGCCTCTGTGTGCTGCACAAGGTACCAGCAACACTTTTGCCGCTGCTCCAGCATCACTCTGACGTCAGCGCTTTGATTTGATTTTCTGTCACTGTTCTTACAGATTAAATTTCAACCAGTGACCCGCAGCTTGATAGCTCATTAGCAAATCCCTTCGAGCCATCCAGTCCTGCCCTTGCTTGACAGTTAACTCTGCATTGCACATACTTCTGAAGCCTCCTGAAATCTGCACTGCGCCATGACAAAGCTCGGTCAGACTCAGTGCAGCTGCAAAAGCCTATGGGGATCTATGCCCAGGTGCATGTTCTCAATGACAAATCACTAATGATTCTTATTATGAGTCCTTGGGTCTTTTCAAGCCATTGAGGTTGTGTAAAGGCTCCTCCATGGACAGTCAAAGCTTTCCTTTCCCACCCCTCCCCTCAGCCCTTGATCTATAGGGGAATTATTCTGACTTCCTTCTTGTTGAGGCCTTAAAACAGGACATTCTTTTTCCTTTTGTTGTCCAACATCATTATTACAATCAGGCAGACCGAGCCCTTTTAAGTTTTCTCATGCTGTGACACATGGATATAAAACTCCTGGGAGGCAGTGGGGATGGAGGAGCAGCCTCAGATCATGTTCTGGAAGTCACAGACCCCAGCTCTTGCTTTTGCAGCTGAGTAGGACAGGTTGCCCTGAGAGCATTAGGATCCCTCTCACTGACAGACACCTTAAGCTCGGATTGTCCTATGCCCAGCTTTGAGTCACACTGATCTACAGGTTCATAGTGAAGGTGCAGCCATTGCTTTGTTTTCCCTTCTCCATGCACCTGAACAGACCTCTTCTCTTGCACCTACGTTATCAGTGCCAAGAAACAGCATTGTGTGTAGCCCAGAGCTAAAACACACGCTTTTCCCTCTAACTCTTCTTAAACTGCCACATACACAAGTACCCAGGCTGGCACCATCAAAGTCTTAACAGAGCCACTTTCCCTAAGGTAAGAAAACCTCATAAATATTGAACCAAGGCTGTTTCCAGCACCTGGCAGGTTGAACACAGGTACAAGGACCCTGGTGTGCCCAGTGTCCTGCTCTGGTGTGCCAATGAGGCAGCGGATGGAACTTTCCAGAATTTCCAACATTCTCCTTTTGCCTCGGTAGATACTTCACTCCTGAAGTCAACCTCACTAATTTCAATGGGGAGACGCTTGATTTATGCTGGGCCGAGATGAGAATCTGGCCATGATTCTTTATTGCCTTTTAAAGCCAAGAGCCCAGCAGAGGCCAATTGTGTCTGACGTGAAGCAGCTGCACACCCAACGTGGAATCTGCACAACTTCATAAACTAGCAGTGGTCTGAATAAAAACTTCAAACAAGACATTCTGGCATTGGCCAGAGAGAGTGAAGATAAATAGCTGGGAGACGCCAAGTTGCGAAGGAAGAACTGCTTGACTGCTGGACGGAGAGCAAAGTAAGAAGCAGAAATTAGGCAGGGTGCTGGGAGGCTTGTAACACTCCCAAAAAGCAAAAGGGTCACAGCATTTAATTTGATTAATTCATCGCTGGTCTAAGAGACTTTGTACTGAGCCTCAGGCAGCGCAATAAACATACAGTCATTAAGAGAGGAAATAAAAGTTAGGTTGGGTGATAAATGGTCCTGCTTCCTATCCCAGCCCTGCTTCCCTTCTGCTTCTTCTCTCCTTGGTCAGTGCAGACATTGGAAACAACACAGTAAATCAAGAGGTAGCATTAAAACAACAACAATGACAAAACTCACTGTATTTCAATTGCCTTAGTCAAAACACTTTCAAGGAAAGCTTTGCTTCACTTTCCACATCAACAGCATGCCCTGTTAGGATACACCATAGGCAGAAAGGAGCAACTCTCATGCTGGCTCGGTCTCCTCTCCACAGGACTGATAGAAAACTTAGTGGAAAACAAGAAGGACATTTATTCTAAATGGGCCAGATAATGCTTTTGGAAGTAGTTTCAGTAGTTTTGGTTTGTTTGGTTTGTTTGGTTTCCTAAACATTTGGGGGCCGAAGCAGCTGTTTTGATGAATGTAACAGTATTTACAAATAATGGGGGTTTTTTTAAAGCTCTGATGGTAACTTTTATGGGCCAGATGGCACAAACA
Organism: Vireo altiloquus; assembly: GCA_013396875.1. Lineage (NCBI taxonomy): Eukaryota > Metazoa > Chordata > Aves > Passeriformes > Vireonidae > Vireo > Vireo altiloquus. The sequence goes on along the minus strand of VZRF01015386.1, from coordinate 77,285 downwards.
CTCACCCTGTAACTGTATAGAGCCTGTCCCTCACCACAGGACACAGTGGGAGGGAACAACCCCCTACTAACTCTGGGGCTTGGAAAACTTTTGCAGTTGCTGGAAGCTATGCAGGAGCCTGGGGTGCCTGAAAAAACCACAGCAGAGGCAGAGCTGGGGAAAGGGAGGGTGACTAATACTCTTTACATCTGCAGACAGTGAAGTTCTTACCTGCTCTTCTCCCATCCTCTTCAAGCACTGCCATGAGTCTAACGCTGAATTCAGTGGGTGTCAGTATCAGAGTATCAGAGCTCATTGTACGGCAGGAAACTGCTTTTGTCCTCTTTACCCAGTCAAACACTGAGGTTAACTGCAGTTAAGACATTTTTCTGCAGTTAGGTGAGAAAACTATATGGAAGATACAGTTTCCATAGATAAATGGAAAGATATAGTTTCCATAGATAACTATATGGAAGATGAGTCTGCAAATCCTAGACCATGCATCAATCTGTCTCTGAATTGATGCACACAATGCCAGACTAAACACAGGTCCTGTTGAGTCAAATCTTTGCTATTGAAGAAAGCCAGGTGTCTTGTTTATGTGTTTTGCTGGATATATATTCAACTTCATTCATCACCTGATACTCACTTCTTCTGTCTTGTTTCAGTGTGTAAAGGTGCATCCATGAGTGTATGTGCAAGACTCAGCCAGCATAAGCATTCAATTTACGTCTTTAAGCTGTCAGATGAGAGAATGTTCATCACACATGATGATCACAGAAACACAGAATCATTAAAGCTGTAGAAAACCTCTAACATCACTGAGTCAAATCATTCCACCAGCACTGACAAGGCCCATCACTAAACCATGCCTCTAACCACCACTTTTACATGTTTTTTGGACCCTTCCAGAGACAGTGACTACAGTGCTTCCCTGGGCAGCCAGTTCCAATGTCTGACAACATTTTCAATGAAGAAATTTTCCCCAATATATAATCTAAAGTTGCCCCGGAGCACGTTGAGGCCATTTCCTCTTTTCCTGTTACTTGCTACCTGAGAGATCAACCCTCCCCTGGCTGCATCCTCTAGTCAGGGAGTTGTGGAGAGCCAAAGTCCCTGCTGAGCCTCCTTTTCTTCAGGCTGAGCCCCTTTCCCAGCCCCCTCAGCCCCTCGGCATCAGATTTGTGCTCCAGACACTTGTCCAGGTCTGTTGCCCTTCTCTGGATGCTTCAGCACCTCAACATTCTTCTTGCCATAAATGACCCAAACCAGTCCTACTGTTTCCACTGTCACTGAAATAATGTGTTCACCTAAGGATAATGAACCAACACTGTGATTCCAGACCTATGTAAAATAACAAATTACTTGTGTAAAGTATTATTGTATGAAAAATCGGCAAAGTTTACTTAATAAGGCAGTTGGCTAACACTATTTACCAACATCTGCCACATACATTAAGAAGAACAAATACGCTTACCCACTTCCTTCTCAGAGTAAAACTGTGCTGGATCAAGGCTAAAGCTGATACTGTTCCTTCAAGAATAAAACCAGCACTACACAAACCAAATGAGGAGGAAAGGTCAAGCCAGAAGGAATTCAGCTTTTAGCACTGCTGGACATTGAGTGGGGAAGGCCTGGGAGGCCTGTGGGTAAGTTAAGCATTAATTTGTAAAGCATGTTTGTCATGCTAGCTATCCAGCATTTAGAGGCTGATGATTACTGCTTTCCTAATAGCTGCATATGATTAAAGTTATATTCCTGTAAATTTACTGTGCATGGTGTCTGTGCTGTATCTGATAAAACCAATGTACTTCCTAGCTGATCTTTGAGCCATGGCACCCAGCACGCAAGCAAGGCAATCTTTGTTTATTATAATCCTCGCTTAAAAAAAAACAGGAGGCAGAAATACTGTGACAGGAAGGTAGCACAGACCTTGATTAGTCTCACTACAAAGAAAAGCAGAAATGCAGTCCTGCATATAGCAACTCTCCACCTCTGCTTCCCCTGCACCTACATCCCTGCCCGCAGTGATTGTAACTAGGACATAATCTGACAGGTTGTACACGCAAATTGCCATCTTATCTCTGCACCTTAAAGGGTTAAATGTGCTTTTCCTCATTACTCCACCTAAGGAAAAATGGAAGAGGCAACCAATTTTGCTTTTTTTCTGAGGCAAAAGCTATGGCACTGAGGCTGCTGATCAGCAATGGAAGTCTCTTCTCCAGCATCAGGAAATAGGCAGACACGTGACAAGGAGATGTGGAGTTTGCCACAAGGGCCTCTTTGAAACACAAGTCTACTCTCAGTCTCCCCAGGCCAGCTGCAGCACCAATCTGTGACCTCTCCCTCGGTCCCTCACCTGGGGCATCAGTAACTCCTGGAAAGCAGAAGAAAGGCTCAGCCATCCAGCTGTGCACTGTGCCTCAGGTCACACAGTGCCACAGGGACTCCAAGACTGTTTCACAAGTGTGTGAGTTGTATTTCTGACGCTGGGAAGGAGGGAGAACACTGAGCCACTGCTTGCTGCACACAACTTGACAATTAGGTGTAGGATGTGCCCAAGTGACATCATGTCTGTGGCAAGGCAGGATCTGAAACGCTTTCTGCTGTATTCTTGCCTGTAGGCCAGGCTAATGCCACTGGAATAGTCTTCAGCTAATTAGAAAAACAGTGTGTAATTAGTTTTGATTAATTAGTCTTTCTAAATGCGGGAGGATTAGATAAGCACAAAAAATTTGGTAAAAATAGCAATTTCAGAAAAAGGCATCACGAAGCAACAGGTCATGAGGAGTGGGTGGGAAGTGTTATAAATTTGTTATTGTGGAAGGGACACCAGCTTCTCCAGAACAGTGGTGTGGAGACAGTCAGGCCACAGGGAAATCAGCCACACGCACTAACACTGCACATTTAACCCACAGTGGTCCCAAGAGATCTGAGTCAAAGCCCACTAGGTCTTCCCTAAAGAATGGCCAGTGACAGTCCAGGTTGGTACAGGAGAAGAGATGGACTTTTGTTGTGACCAACCAAAGTGACTGGTGGCACTGTCTCAATGGCACCCTTTACTTTGGGCTCAGATTTCTACATCAAATCACAGAATCATGGAATAGTTTGGTTGGAAGGGACCTTTACATCTATTTTCAAACCCCTGGGGTGAGCTGGGACACATTTCAGCAGCCCAAGTACTCAAACCCCAACCTGGTACATGGACACTTCCAGGAATGGGGCATCCATAACTTCCCTGGGCAACCTGTGCCAGGCACCTTTCTTGAACCAGGACTTCAAACAGCTTCTCTGAAAGGTAAGAAGGACAACTCTTCCCTTTATGGCCTACCTCTTTCTAGATAGTAAAATCGTGCCTAAGCTCCAAGATTGTACAACAGGACAGTTTTCTAACATTTGCAGGATGACTACTTATCACCAAGGAACACCAAACTTTTTAGAAATGGCCAAGTGTTGTCACAACACAGACAAAAACATAAATCAACAACAATACAATGGTACCTGCAGCTGCACACCACACTGACACAAACTGCAGTGTCGAACACCAAAGAGCTATAAATGGTTCTCTCATCCCTCTCATCACAGATATATCCACTGAGTGTGGGTAGGATTTGCTGTGCATTTTATCTCCAGAAGCAGGCAATGAAGATGCAAATGGCAGTACTGAGCACACCAAAACACCCATGCAGTAAAGATAACACTGAAGTTGTGATACCAATCTACTTTCATCTTTCATCAGAATATTCAGGATGTCTCCTCTTATCTCTGTTATATATTATTTTTAACTTGTGAAAGATGTCAAATACTGAAAGGAAACGGCAATCAGGCTATGGAAGTTGCCTCCTGGGACAGATATATATGTTCTCATAGGGTTTTTTTTTCTGTTTGTTTCTTTTGTTTTACCTTTTCTTTTTCTAATTAGTCAATCCCTGTTTAACCTCCTCAGGGAAATGCAAGGTGAGTTAGGAGTAAGAAGGTCAAGGCTATCATGGAAGAGTGTAATCCTCTCTCTGTGGGAACTGGTTAAATAGTTATGGCTAGACCCAAGTGCAGACCTCTGCTGGGAATCTCACTGAAGGTCAAAGGCAGAGGGGAAAAAAAATCTGCACTGAGATCTTAGGCAGTCATAAGCAGACAGATGTTCCTAGGCTTTAATGAGCAGTCTTGGCTCCAGGCCTTTCTTGGCAGAGCTGTTTAGTTTTAGTATTTTTCCTTGTAGTGCAAGGTATGGCTCTGGTTATCTGGCTGTGCTTAGCAACTGCTGATGATTTTTCCATCTAAATAATAGCATGACAATGAAGAAATAAATTAATAATCTGAGATTTGATGGATTAGGTCATAGAGAATGCTGTGCGGCTGTAAACATGAAGAGCAAAAATAAATAAAAGTAATAATTTCAGTTTAAATGAGAACCAGTTTAAAAAGTTTAAACTGCAAATCTAATGGAGCTCCTACTGCAAATTCTAGCCCTCCATCTTATATTTTTATCGTCATGGGGAGTAAACAGAAAGAAAGTAACATGAAATTGACTTTTTCTTTACTACTTCCATCTTCAAGTCAGCCTGGTAGGGATCATGCCCCTGCTTTGGAAACCCATTTGAGTTCAACAGTGTTGGGAATTTTGACAGTTTGCTATGCCTTAGCAAAATACACTAAATTGAAAATTACAGACTTAGCAAACATCTTCTCTTCAAAAAGCAAAAAGGCTACAAATGCAAAGACTGTTAACAAACTGTGAAAACTGTGAACTTCCATTAAAAAAAAATTGAAAAATAGACTTGTTAAACATTTTGAAGACTTTAAATCCTATGTGCCAGAATACAACTTCCTTAATGAAATAGCTACTGCAACACTTGGTGGAGAATATTTTTGTTCTTTGTCAGGCATGTTGTAACTCTGATCTTCAGAGACTGATTTGAATCTCTTTTCCCATATTTTTGGATGGTTCATTTTTTGATGTCACAACTGATCTAATATAATATGATAACATGAATGGGTTTCATGGGGTAATCTCTAATTTCAGACTGCCTTTCACTATTATAGTCCAGATTCTGGTCTTGGTGAAGGAATTGGAAATGTTTAGGTGCCTTAAGCATGAGCAATCTTTGGAATTCAATCAGTTACAAGTCAGTAAAAAACTTTAGAGCCTAACATTAGCAGGTTAAACAAATTCTCTGCTCCCTCTGCGTGCTCAGTTAATTCTCTTTTAATTTTGAAGCCATCAACTACATTTCTTTGAAGCTCTTTTTTTAGCACATCAGAATCTCATCCACCACTGGATGGTTCAGAAAAGCTCAATCCCTTCCAGAACGAAGTGTGAAATCTGTTTTGTGATAAATATCTGATGGTGTAGGAGCACTGGGCTTGCTCCCAAGCTAAATTCATTTATAATGTAGAAAAACACCTGCCTCTGTGTCATCACAAAGGCAGCTCCCTATTGTAAAGTACAATTCAGTCTCTCAGACAAGATTCAGATTCCCTTTTTCCCCACTGTGCAGGAGAGGAGCAGATGTCCTTAGCAGCTGAAAGGAGCTTCCTCCCTCTACATCTACCCAGCTTGTAATTCCAAGTCATGAAACCTAAAACTCTTAAACTGGTGAAGATTTATTGTTCCCATGACTGGTCCCTATCCACTGTTGGAGTCCAGGAAAAGTTCCCAGGCTTTTCCTGGACTCAACACCCACAGCCACTCAGAGCTCAGGATAATTATTTTACATGACACCTGCCAACAGGAAGTGACAGATTTACACTAGGACGGTACCCAGGATCCCCAGATATTCAGCCCAGCCATCACCACGGTGGGTGCCTCTGGATCAGCAGTAAACCACACTAATGGGACACTGTGCAAGTTTCCACCTGTCTGGTCCATCCCACCAACAAATGGGTTTTGGTCACTTTATGGGCCAGAGGAGAGATTCTCTGCTCTTCTCTCAAAGGCTGGACAGTGACTTTGATCATGAGGTGTCAGACACTGATCAGAGGGATGCCCTCCTTGTCAACAGGTATTATAATCGTTGCTGTTGTAGAATGCAATGGTGGAGTTTCAGGAAGAAGTGCAACAAGACATGAGAGATAGGTGAAGCCAGGAAAAAAATGTATAGAAGTGCTATGTAACAATTTGAAGACTTTTAGATCTTTAGTCTTAAGATGTGGTCAACTTTCTTGCTGATCTTCCCTAAGTTTGGATGAAGAATTAGTCAGTTACAAAAGCCAGAGAAGTTATTCAGTCAGGAATGTAATTGCTGTAAATGGTGAGTCCCTCTTTGTTCAGCATTGAAATTTAAGTGCAGTAAGGTAAAATAGAATAAAACAAAGCTTACCTGAAGAGGCTGAAGAATCAAAAGTACTTCTGTCCTTCCTATTTGTCTTGAAGGGCTGAATGTCCTTTTCCCTGTAAGTTCCAAAGCCTTCAAAGCTTCTTCTTTTATTCCCACTTGCATCATTGTCCCGCTTCTCACTTGAGGAGTTCATTTCACCAAACATGTCCAGGGACTCTGACCTTCCATTACTCTCAGTATTACCAGAGTATCTCTTTCTGTAAGAGTCAATGGGATCATTGCTTGAGTCACTATTATCTTTACTCTGTGTCCACTGCTGGGCATCAGAAAGTGATAGCGTAGACAACGTATCCACTTCAAAGTTACTCTTTGAGCCTTTGTGCCCGGTTTCACAATGCTGGTGCTTCTGCTTCTCCTTGTGCTTGCTCTTCTCGTTGAGCAAGGACAGGTCTTTGTCTGAGCCGCTCAGCCTCTCGTTGATGGCGTGGCTGGAGAAGCCAGTGGACTTGCTAGCAAAGAGACCACTCAGATCTTCGTGAGTCCCCAATATCCGCTCATCCTTATGCTTGTGCTTATGTTTGTGTTTCCTTTTGTGAAGTCGGCCACTTGAAAGGCTTGTTCCTCCAACCTTCGGAGGAGCCAAAGAGGACTGCATGTCTCCAAGGCCCATTCCCACAGGGGTTTGTAGGTGCACTCCATGTTTTGCTTTGTGTTTGGCAGTGGTGGACATCTTCATATGAGAGCTTGCATGGAACTGGGGTGGGGGCACGGTAGGTCTCATAAATGGGGAAGCCGCTCCGAGCGTGTGAGACAGGTACAAAGGAGCTGGATACTGACCGTAGTAACCAAGATTCATCATAGGCATTGATGTGTAAGGCATTCCATAGGGTGCATAGTAACTCCCACTGGGAATAGGGTAACTGAACCCTTGTAAAAAAGGCACCTTTGTCATGGTGTCATTGGTTTTGGCAGGTCTACCACGCTTCTTCTTAGACTTCATATCAGAGGTCCTGCGAAGATAGAGCAATGGGTCATANCCAGTGACCATGCCTGTTCTTTGCGCTGGTGTCAGATGGCATAGCCTCTGGATTGTCCAGGGTGCAGAAATCAAAGGAGTATCTCCGGCGGGATTCTGAGCTTTTCTCGGCTTGGTCAGAGGTGCTGTTGTTGTCTGTACCTATCCCACTGTCGCTCGGTATGGTCTCTTCGCTGTGAGACTCGCTCACTGGTGACAGTGTGACTTCTTTCAGAGAACCTATTTCACAGAGGTGAGAAGGTGAATTAGTCATTAGCCTGGGTGGAGACAGCTTCCAAGTTCTATTGTGCATTCCTTTCTGGGTTTTTGTAGGAAGAGTGCTGATAGGCTGAAGATTTGGCATAGTTTTTAACTCTGAAAAATTAGTTTGAGTGCTTGCAGGGCTGAGGTTGTTCTTAATCCCCACTAACTGCATTGAAAGTGGATGAATAGCTGCTGGTGACGATGCCACAAGTGACTGCAGGTTGGAAGGCACTGCTGGGTTTTCTGGCTGGCTGGAAACAGGCCTTGAGTGCTTGATGGCTGTCTTAGGTTCTTCTGGCTGAGGCTGCAGCTCTGCCCTTGGCTTTCTGCCCCGTTTTTTACCAATGTAGATAGTCCCCCTCTTGCTGACATTGATCTGCTTCCCGAGTCTGGCATCAATGGTGGTTGGCCCAGCACTAGATGGTGGCTGGACTTTTGTTTTCAGAGCTATGCTGCTGGAGCAGGAGGACAAGATCTGATTGAGAATGTTCTTCCTCTTGAGGGTTTTCATTTTATTAATGGTCTTGATGGTCTTCTTATCTAAGACCCCAAGCTTTGCGACCCTTTTGTGAAACTTGAGTTTACTGATGGACTTTTCCTCTCCCGGAACTGTCTGGGCCAACTTGGGCAGATTCTTCCTCCTCTTCCTTTTCTTTGCTTCTGGAAAACCGTGATTGATTGGACTCACTGGGCTGGTGGAGGTTCCCTCATGAATGGTTTCAACAGTGAGCAAAGGCTGTTTCTTTGGTCGTCCTCTTTTTTTCTTGACAGGCGTGATCACAGTAAGACTGTCTGTATTGGTGTACAGAGGGCTGGATGGTGTGATGGGATAGGCTGAAGGAGGCTCCACCATCAGCTTCTCAGATGTCGTCAGGGAGGTCTCCCGAAGAATAGATTTAGGTTTGCTGCAGGTCCATCGACGCTTAGCCGCATGTTTAGGGTGCTGGACGTCAGGTAATTTGCCAGCCGTGGAAAGATTGGTGGGTAGGAGAGTGGATGTCACAGGTAGAGGTTTTCTGAGTCGGGCAGCATTGTTGGGGCATGCTTTGTCTGTGAACACACCACTGTCAATAGCTACTAAGGGGGACTCATTTTCAATCACTTTCCCTGGCTTTGTGGCTCGAAGGTCTTTTTTATTCCCCTCTGGTTGAGAGCTGGTCCTGTTTACCATTTCACTGCTCAAAGCAAGCACAGAAGGCAGGCTTTTCTCCTGGATAGTTTTCTCTATGGAGGATTTTATGGATTGCCTCTTTTTCCTTTTGTGGCCGGATGCATCTGATGTTGGAGACTTTATTGGGATAGTAATTCGTACGTGATTGGCGTCACTTTCACAACTGCCAGCAGAAATGGGATTCTGCTTCGAGGGTGATGTATCCAACATGCTGTCCATCGAGTAAGACTCCTTTTTCCCTTCCATGGTGTCATGGGATTTGCTTTCAAACGCTTTCTGAGCACTCTTTACCCACTCGATGTCTGTGGTTTGGACGGTCTGGCTCATCAAATCCTTCTTGCTGGACTTCTTCTTCGTACTTCCAGCGGGCTGATCGGGGACCTCCAGCTGCACTCCTCCCTCCTGATCTCCGAGAGGCAGAAGCCCGTTGCACTCGGGGGCACTGCTGGGCTGGGTGGCCGTGCTGATGCCGTTGGGTGATGGAACCGCGCTGCAAATCGCCAGCTCTTTACTGCTGACCGACAGCTGCCCCCACGTGCTGCTGCTGCTGCTGCTGCTGCTGCTGCTGCTGCTGCTGCTGCAGGACTTCTTGGCCTGGGATTTGCTGTAGGAAACTCCTGGCTCCAGAGCAGAGACCTTGGTGGCACTAATTGCTTCTCTGCTGGGCTCTGTGTTGATGAAGCAACTCTGAGAAGCAGGTCCGGTGTCGGAGCTCGCTGACCAGTCAATGTGGTGCTGGTTGCTACTTTTCTGCTGGTGTTTTGATTTTAAGGTGTCACTGGTGAAGTCTTGTTGGAGGCCCGGATCATAGTGCAGAGCAGAATGTTTTTGTGGCCTGTCATAAACCTGGAAGGGAGCAGAAGATAAACAGGAAAAAAAAAAAAATTAGTTTATCGGTCTTTTCATAACCACTGGTTGCAGATCTTTAATTATGCAGAGAATAACAACAATGTCTTTGTAAGAGTTAGGAACCTTTATAAAATATTCCCATACTTGAGCCAAATTTACATTTAGTTTTCATGCACAATAAACAAGTTTTGCTTGGTTTCCCTACTTTAAAAACAGTGGAAATATTTCTATAAATGCAACATTGCTAAGGGAACATATTCTATGGATTTTTAATTCAAAACACAAGTGAAATATTCCCTTTCAATGGATGAATGGTACAACTCAGCCTCCTGGTGAGAATGTCTTTTTCCTGAAAAATAATCACTCACAGAACTTGAGGCTCAACAGCAGCAATTAAACTCATTATTGTAAACAAGAAAACTGAAAAATTATCTTGGAAGTTGTAACAAACAAGAGGAAAACCCATGGGTCCACTTCCTTATGAAGGCAGATCCAGCAAAGATTTACTTGAATTTCCACATGGAAGCCATCCCTGCATACTTAGTGCTTAAAATCATATGCATAGCGTCAAGTGTGTGAGGCACACTTGGCAGGTTCAAGATTTGCATTACTCCCTTTCCATTTTAAAACTCTGCTATTTGCAATGTTGGTGAGAGATATTTTCAACATGATTTCTAATCTGACAGGAGCTCTTCAAGCCGCAGAGGTTACAGCAAGGGCAGAACTATGCTGAAGACTCTTACAGAGAAAAAGAAAATCTGCTGTTTTCCTCTTGGTGGGCCTCCAGCTAAAGAAAAATTGTTTACTACAGCTGTAACTGTTTCCTTTTAAAGCAAAAGTAGCTATCTATCTATTTGTTTTTTACTTTCTTTGGTTGAGCTGTTTTGTTTTTTTTTTTATTTTGCATCTTTTATTTTGTAAAGCTCTGGGTCAGACTGTGCAACTGCTTTTGTACACTTAGTACTGCAAGAACTACTAGGTGTACAAACTACTGACACTGTTGTGAATGTCAAATACATGATGAGGCTTAAAATAGAAACATAACTAAGGAAAGAACAGTAGAAAATAACTGCTGCATGTTCTTGCAAACACCCTGGTACAATTAAGTTTCTATCAGTAGCCCATTAGATCTCACTTCGGGTTGTTTGCCACAGAAATTTTGGGACAAGCTGTCAAAAGGGCATAAGAGGGCTCTGAGTTGGGAAATGAGATGTCCCTAGTTCTGGGCAACTTCAGAGAGATTTGAAAAGGACTAGACAACCCTGAGTCCACTGTGCATTATTTAGTGGCCACTAAACATGCACGTTATTGACAAATTGATGTTGAGCTATCTTTTATGCCCATATAAATATGGACATGTCACTTTCCTGGAATAGGCAATGACGATGAAGTTGTTCTGGTCCATTGTCTGAGCAGCAATCAGGGTCTCTTAAATCCTGTGGATAACTCAGCTGTCGTGCACATGGACTAGCCATACTCAGGGAAAACAGAGATTTCCAGGAATTGTGGAGCGAGAGAACGAAAGCATGCAGCTGCGGTGGAGCTGCAGATGTCGTGGGCGAGCAACACCCAGTTTCTTTAGCCTGAGAAAAGAGCCGAAAGCATAAACAGCCCTTGGGGAATGAATCCTGCTCCTCTTCCTCACAGTGGCCTGCCACACACGAGCCCTGCAGCGCACAGAGGACACAACCCACACTGGTGCCCTCCTCCAGAAAAGGGGGGCCCAGCCGCACCCACATCTTGGAATGAGTCTGGGGAGGGGAAACCAGCAGCATGAGCCCTGGAGTTTTACAGCTTGTTTTATTTTAATTATTTTAAACTGATCACAAAACTCCTGAGATCCATTTTGCCTGAGCCACTGGGGCTTCTCCTGCTGCTCAGACAGTAGGCTGGGTGTCCTGGCACAAGGGGATGGGTGAGCCATCCCCTGGTGCTGTCCCAGGGGGAGCTGGCTGCCCTTCAACCTCACATAAAACTTCATCTTCCCAAGGTACCGTGATCTGTGATGTGGAGAAGCTCAGGAAATGCTGGGGTGAGGCCTTTCTCAGGCCCCAGGACCCACACTGAGGCAGGGCCAGGCTGTTTCTGAACAGATCCCAGCCTGCTGGCTGCAGCAGCTTCTTACACCCCCATTACTTCACAAGTGCAGAGCCGTGAAACTAAATGACCTGAAACATTTCATTTGGAAGAAGAGAAAAGAACAAGATAAAAATAAGAGGGTTACAGCAGGGAACAGAAACATCACACTCTGGCTACACCCTGGTCCCTCCATGTCTATCACACACACGGAGATCCATGCTCTAGAAGAAACAATAGTCTCTGATCTGTATTTTAGGGTGGTTAATAAGGGCTCAGAATGGAGAGGCCAGCGATGAATGCTGATATAAAACTTGGCTCCTCCAGCCTCATTTCCTTGGCCTGCACATCGCATAGCAGTGATGAAACTCCCAACATATCCCCAGTGATAGCCCTGTCATTGCTCCAGCAGCACAGGCCACCACCACATCCATCTTAAAATTCATGAGAAAGATATGCCTATGTCATCAAAGATGCCAACTCTGGAGGCATTTAATCACGCAGATAAGCACTCCAATTTCAACAGGCCTTCAAGAAATGACCGGTCTGCAGGATCAGGGGACTGCATTTCCTAAGCGGGATATCAGAACTATATATCTGCCCAAGCACATTACACTCTGCTGGGTTTCCTCATGAAACTTCTTCCAGAGTAACATTTATTGGCCCTACCTTGCCAGACACATCCATACCACCCAAAAATAATATAAATAAAACTAGAGACCATCTGGCTCCAGCAGGTTGGGTTTCAGTGGCTGCAATGGATGTGTGGGGACTGTTTACCTAAAAGCACCACTAAATAAGTGGAAAGTGATGAAGCTGAGCGTATTTTATTCCCCATGTACCCATCTGGGTTGCTGTTTGATCCCATTGGTCCTCATGTTTAGGCTTCAATTTTCCCTGCTGTGTGAGCTCCATCCCCAAAAGCCAGTGAGGCCCAGCTCAGCCAAGCCAAGACTCTGCTAAGCTGACAGAGGATGCCAGAGCTGTCTGGATGGTGAGGAAATCTTAAGAAACCTATATCTTGAGACCTTTCACCCAGATTCTTTACTTTATTGGTCAGTAAGTGTGCAATATACTCCAGCTCCATGGGGCTGTTGACTTGAATAGAGTTCCTACGGCAGCCAGCTGAGACCAGCATGGAGAATAGTGGGCTTTTTTTCATGAAAACAGAAGGATTTGTCTTTATTTACTTTTCGGTTTATGAGACCCTAAAAGTGCTTCAAACTTCAGTGCTGGCCTCTGCTTGTCATTTGCCCTTTCATTAAATGGGATTTTCTTCCACAGCCAACTATTCTGCACTGAGAGTCTGCTCCTTCTTCTTTTGTGGAAGTAGAAGTGTAAATTAACCCATGTAATTTTACTACAACTCAGCATACTTGGTCAGTATTTCTCTTCATATACAGTTTACTGGATGCTTTCAGTAGGTTAAAAATCCCAACTTCCCTTTAAAGAAAATAAAATACACATAAAGATGATGATAGCTTTTGTAACTGCAAAGAGGCTTGAGCAACCTGATCTAATACATGCTAAACCCTAGACTGTATGAAAAAAAATAATAAATTAAACCTCTTATTAGTAGAATACGATTTGAATGACAAACTCATGAGTTTCAGGCCTCATGTTTGGCACTGGTGGGTGGATCTGTGAGCAGGATAGATGCCATACACTGGCAATCACTGGTCACAGATAAGAAGAGGTTTTATGCTGTGTGTTTATACCTGTCCCTCTGGTTCTGTGCAACCCTGCACCTGCAGACCTGATTACTTCCCAGAACAGTTTTACTCTGGCATGCAGCCCTTGCAGCTGAGGAGATGAGATTGTACCAGTCCCATGACGGGCAGCACCCTACTCTGCAAGTAGTACCCAGCAGTAGAATCCATCCCTCAGGGACTCTTTTAATCTAACTACTGTGTGCTTCCATCTGCCTCCTCGTTCCCTTGACTGAGCTTCCATCTAAACCCACATGCTTCCAATCCAAATGCATAAACTGTGAGGAGATTTCAGCAACAAAATCAAGGGCCTAGTAAAATAATAACAATGATTATAAAAAAAATCCAAATTAAAAAAAAGAATAAAATTTAAAAAAAATAATAATTATGAAAAAATACACATTTAGAGAAACCCAACACCTGAAAAAAAATTCTGAGTCCTTAAAGGGGTGGTCCCCCCTGCTCCAAATGCACCTTTTGAGGAGGTAACACACATAAAGCTTGTCAAGAATCTGGCTTGCAAATCAAAGTTAATACTACAACGCCCCCTCTTTAAATCATTCGCAGATCCATCTGTGTAATGGCTCCTCAAGTGTAATTCCCTATTAAGAGGCTTTATCTGGAGAGATAAGCAGCTGGTTCCCATGTCACTAATTGCTGTCTGCTGTGATTTTAAAACATCTGCACCATTGTGCTCTTCATTTTCATATTCTAATCACCCTGAAACTTGAAAAAGGTACATCATTGATTGTTTCTGTGGGTTAATTAGTACACAGTCTCCTTGTAGAGACAATTTAAAGGCAGTCAGAACCTCAATCAGCAAGTTTGTTTTAAAAATTAATAACATCGGGAGCGTCTGTGGGGATTGGCATCCACAGTGACACATCAGTGTGCTCTGGGGACATACCATCCTTTGTTATCTTCTTCAGAGGGCTGGAAACAAAATTTAAAAAAAAAAAAGAAAAAAGAAAAAAAAGAAAAAGAGGAAAGGCTTTCCTAAACACATAATGACACTTAAAATCACGGTATTCGGAAGCGATTGCTTTTATCTCAGGGCCACCCCTGCCTCTCCAGCAAGAGCATATCTCCTCAAAACACAATATAATTCCTCTCTGTGGTCTAGGAACTTGTAAGCCATTTTTGGTAGCAATTTTTCCACCTGAGAGCTGGTGTCTCAATGGAAGCCCATGAGGGGAAGCTGTGATGTACATGGGCACTTGCTCTGCTTGCCTCCTGAGCTGGCAAGGTGCTGGATCCCAGAGGAGAGAGCAGAGGAGGATATCAGCTCAGGCACAGCAGCCTGCTGAGGCAGGGATACTCCATGCAAAGTGGGCTTTCCTTGCATCCATCCAGCTCTGAGGGAAGGCAGGCCTGGATTCAGACCTGTTTAACTTGGGCTTATACCTAAAAGTACTTCAGGTAATCTTCATAACAGAACTTGGGTGTCTAGCAAATGGTCAGCCTCAGATTTTCCAGGCTGAATGAATAAACCTGGAACCAGGCTGGCACCAACTGAAAGTGCAGTGGGCACCTGACTCCTGAAAAATCAGTCTCCATTCTTGTCCTGAGTTCCTAAACACTGGAGAATCTCCAAGTGATTTGTTCCTCTTGAAAAAGCTTTCTCTTCAGTTTCTGCTTCCTAGACATGAATGAACACATGTTACTAGAGAAAAAAACCCTTTGAGAGAAAGAAAAAAAATGAGATTTCTAGCTCCAACACATGAATAAATAATCCTGGCTCAGCTCATACTTCTGCTCAAAATTGAGCATTTCCCCTTGTGTCCCAATGGGGCGGCTGTAAACGGCTCACTTGCAGGCTCTAATCAGAACTACAGGCTGGAGATATTTCATGTCTTTTGGTGAGTGCACTGAGCTTTCTCAGGGTAGAATTAGTCCGTAAATAAAAGATGCCAAGTGGAGGAGACAGCAGGTTCAGGTGAATATAACTTTGCTCTGATGACTTACAGGTTGAGCAGTCATTGACATGAGGTGTGAGGAGCCTGTGATCAAGTCAAGTTAGTTCATAATTGCAAGGCTCTGAAATGGTCTTAGGAATTTTCTCAGGTCCTCAGTGACTCTAGTCATGGCTGAGGGATACAAACCAGCAAATTACACTTGCTGAAAGTACAAACAGTGGTGTCTTCTGAGGAACTCCACTGGATCTAGTTCAAAACTGATGTAGGGTCTTTAATTAAAAGCAAAAAACCAATAGAAAACACATCAGAAATACTAACACAAAAATCTTAGCTATCATTCCAAAACAGAGGATTTTCCAGAGTACTGCTGCAAATTTATCACTCCCAGAGTTTATTCCTTGCACAGCTCCCTGGGTCTCAAAGAGCACAAAGCCCAAACACCATCACACTACTCACAGAAGTGTGGATCACAGGACCATAGAATGGTTTGGGTTAGACGGGACCTTAAAGATAATCTTGTTCCAAGCCCTGATCATTCATTTGACTACAAAGAGAGGCAGGAATTAACGCAAAGATGCCCTTGAGAGCAAGACACAGCATGGGGTGGGAGTGGGTTAATTAAAAGCCGAGCAACACCTCTTTGTGTCCATTCACCAAACTAAACACCCCAGACCATGGTGTGCGTTTGTGTGATTGTGTCAATACAGAGAGGCTGAAGTCCAGGCTTTGGCATCATGATTGTTTTGAGAATACCTTGTCTAAAGCCCTTATCCCAGGAAAAGACAAATCAATGCAGAGATTACCGAACAGCGCAAAGATGCTCACATGGCTGTGAATTGTAATTTTTCATGCATTCCTGGTAAAGCTTCTTGATTTTCTAAATAATTCAGAAATTCCAAAGTTATTGCAAATTCATTCTGCTACCAGCTTTAAACTGAATGATTTGCACACTGTTTCAATCTTCTGCTGCTTTTTACACACTTCTATTTTCCACATACAGGGATTGAGGATCTTATTCCGTCAAACTGCAACAACATGTTGAATTTATAAAGGTAGGATTTGGCGCTGCAGGCTGATCTGCTACTTACTGGTGGAATACTCATCGCTGCACATATTTTCTTTATCAAATGTTTAAACAGCCCTGCTCTTTTCAGAGCTTTGTATTAAGCACTGAGTCTGGGAAAACTCTAAACAATGGGATTTTTCTGTCATCTCCAACAAAGAACCCATCATCACCGACATAACAATGCAGTTTAAATATCGTGTTTAACCATAACACTGTTTGCCGCCTTGGTTTTGGCAGCTGGGAGAGAACAATTGGGCACCAGCTAAGGTGGACTACAATGGGACTCATACAATTTTTCCCATTCAGCTGCTGAGATAACCCTGTTTTGGTCCTTGTTTGGCCTCAAGCCAGAGCTAGGATTTTTAGGCAAATATTTCAGGCATTACATCCACAAAGCCAGGGCTTGCAGAGCAAGACACCTTTGCTGAGCTGAGTGCTTTCATTTGTTGAAAACACTTGCTAATGAACTAAACTGCAGCAGTGATATTAAGGTTTTATTATTCATATATAAAACATACTTCCATGCCTTCAGGAATGGTTAATTCTCTGGAGCTCAACCTACTCTCACCAGTGCGCAACTATGACGTTGCTTGTCCGAATTTCTAACTCATCTTGCTCTTCCACTTTGCTCTGTAATTTCCAGTTGTAGAGGGTAATGCATATGCTTACAGTGGCTCAGCTAAAATAAAACTGCAGAAGGATCCCAAGACAGACTAGGACCCACAGAAATAGAAGCAGTAAGGGGTACTAATCTCTGAAAAACTCATGGTGTTTTCTAGGATGTTACTCCAAGAATCACAGAATTATAGAATAGAGTAAGTTGGAAGGGACCCACAAGGACCATCAAGTCCAACTCCTGTCCCTGCACAACACCATCCCCAACAATCCCACCCTGTGCCCGAGAGCATTGTCTAAACACTTCAGGAGCTCTGTCAGGCTCAGTGCTGTGATCATTCCCTGGAGAGCCTGTTCAGTGCCCAGCCACCCTCTGGGTGAAGAACCTTCTCCTGATATCCAGCCTAAACTTCCCCTGACTCAGCCTCAGGCCATTCCCTCAGTCCTGTCACTGTCACCCCAGGGCAGAGATCAGTGTCTGCCCTTCCTCTTCCCTTCATGAGGAAGCTGTGGCTGCAGTGAGGTCTCCCCTCAGTCTCCTCCTTTCCAGCTGAACAGACCAAGTGACCTCAGCTGATCCCCATATGGCTTCCCCTCAAGGCCCTTCACCATCTTAGCTGCCCTCAGCGTGTCTGAGATTGCTAAATTGGAAATAAGGATGCGAACAGCTGTGCACTTTAAGTTTCTGCTATAATTTTTAAAAGCCTGCAGTTCTTAATTTGCATTGAAAGGTTTCTTTTATCCTTCATTTAATATAGGAATTGCAGCATTACCTTGAATACGTTTTTTTCTTCCGAGGGATGGGAGAAATATAAATGGCTTTTCCATCGAGGCCAGTGATTCTTTCCACTAGAGTTAAATAATTTGATTATAAATTGAGTCCTTAAATGTCAAGGAGATGCTGAATTCACCTGAAAACAGGCATTTAGGGAAGCTCATAAAAGCTGTGAGCTGCAGTCAGTCAGCTCATCATTCTTTTAGCATGCACTTCATTTAGCAGCTACTGACCGCCAGATAAATTCTTTCAAAGCATCCTGATTGCAGCTAAGGTCTAGCATGAAGTATTACATGTGCAACAGCATTAGACAAAAAGTCCAGAAATCTGCCAGGAACAGCTGGGTTATAAACCCTGTGAAAATTTGCAGGACAGGTCAAATATACAGTGTCTTCCGACTTCCCTGAGCAAAGATCTGAGTCCTGTTCCATGAATTCAGCGAGAGCCTCGCTTGTGCTTTCTGCAAATTCACCATGAAAAGATGAACTCCAGTGACCTGCAGCAAAACGTGGGAGGTTCATTGCCTTTGCAAAATCTGCCTGGAGAGGTCATACGTGGTGAAGTTCTGGCTGCATTGGGCACACGAAGAAAAGCCCCTGCACCCTGTGCACAGCCAGCAGGTGCTGTGGGGTATACCAGAGGCAGAACGTGGTCTGGACTCTCCCGAAAAGCTGGTCTGGGATCAGACAGCAAAGGGGGATTCTTTGTTTTCATGGGTAAAATAATGCTTTTCTGACAGAAGGGGATAGGAGCTCTCTCATCTCCCCTTGCACTGAGTGCAGTCCTTATAACAGCCCAAGCAGATAGGCAGTGGGGCCTGTCCCATCTGCAAAACGCTACAGGATGAGTGGGGCTTCAGGAGGTTTATGCTCCAGTTTCCCCATAACTACCTTTCACCCCTTTAATCAGATAAAAACTGATCCCTCTCCCCATTTCCTTACAGTAGTAACCCCAGTAAAGGGTAGCTGGGGAAATTTCCTTGCACGTGTTGAAGAGGCCAAAGCATGGCAGACATCTCTGTTTCCGGGCTAGAGATGATGCCCCTGTGACATAGTTGTTGAGGATTTTAGTCTTCAATCAGGGAGTTTCAAATCCATAGGGTCTTTAAGGAAAGATGGAAGACAGGTTTGGAGAAGGATGCCCAGCACTGCACACGTACTGTCAGAATAATAATGCTCAGCTGCAAGTCCTCTTTCAAGACCATAGAAGTGGTGATTTTGGGTAGCTGCAAAACCACAAGCTGCCCTGGCTAAATCTGAGTGTTCTCCTATAAGAACCAATTTTGCCATCCCTTGAATTTGGCCCCCTGCAGATAACTCTTCCACACAGATGTTTTTGCAAGTTCCTCACCACACATGAAGCCAAACCTTTTCCAGTGGGGGAAATTTAATCAGGAATTTAATACATTTGCAATAATGTACTGGAGCAACAAAAACAACAAAATGGTGACATAAAATGTCTCTCTGGTGGTGCTACGTGAGGAGATGATGAGTGACACTGCATTTTTGGGATGTTGATGTGCTTCTCCTGAATGACACCTACCTCTGCTTTGATGTTCATCCCTCATCTCTTCTTCGTCACGTCCCTCCCCAGCTACGACAAAATCACCTTTACTAATGAACCTCCAGATCAAATAGAAGGTTTTATTTAGTGTGCTATAAAAACAGCCATTTCTCAGATCATAAAAAGGGCTCAACTGTACTGCATCATTTTGCTGAAGTGAGTTTTCTGGTGGAGTGATTCTCTCTTCTAAATGCCACAGTCCCCCACTACCAGTATTTATGTACCAAAATAAAATGCAATTTTCTGCATTTTATTAAGTATGAATCTCCAGTGCAAATCCATTTGGGAGCTGATCCCAAGATTTAATTGTCCTTTGATTTTATACCTTCAAGACATTTTCAAGAGTTTTCACAATATCACCAGGCTAAATAGTTTTATTAAGGCACAACAGCATCACTTTAAGGCCCTGACCAAGTTTAGATTTGTCTTCTACACATATAAATCTACAGCAGCACAGACCAAAAATAAAAGGTCAGGGAGCTGTGGTCTAGTAAGGAAGATTGAAAAACACCCTGAGCACAGCTTAGTGCTTAAATGACTTCCCAAACCTCTCTGACTTCTCACCCAACAAAAACAGAGTCCTGAGTCTCACACCCATGAGGCTGAATATGTAGTGTTTTAATATAAGCTCAGGCCTGGGATTAGCAGCCAGAACAGAACTGGCATCAGGAGAACATCCAGGCAAGAAGTGGCCCATCCAATGCTGAGAATCTGCTCTGGAGAAACACTTACACTCCTGAACCTGTGCAGAAGTGCAGTGATTGCTATGCACACACTCCCCCTGGGGCTGGGGTCACTCAGACCAGATAGAGACATGCTGCAGTTCCACCAGCACCTCAGAGCACTGCCCTTTTAATTGCCTTTGCTCTAGTAACTCACCTAAGTACATTTCTTTGCTCTATACATGTCGATGAAGCAAAACCATTCCCAGCCCTGCTATCGCTTCCTGCTAACTGCTGACTGCGTGCTCGAGTTGAGTAAGTCTATAAAAATACTGGCATTGAAGGTGCAGTCTCCTATCCAAGCAGCTTGGCAAATGGGGTAAATCACAAGCAGCAGGACTCTCTTTAGACACCAAAGTGCACTTGCCGATTGCTAAGGGAGAAAAGCTATGCCTCCTTCTCTTCAAAATGTTTTTATTTTAGAGGATTGGGATTGAAAGAGTTGGCAGAATATAAGTGTTTCCAAGAGTTGGTTGAGGAGAGAGGGAGATTGACTAAAGCAGAGGACCTGGTGTTATAAGCATCTGAGATCCACTTCAAAGGAAATAAAAATACATGGAGACAGCAGTGCCACAGAAGGTTCTTAGTTTAGCAGATGCACAGGATGTGAAGCTAGGAAAACTGATATGAGAAACATGGGTCACACTTTAGGAGGGTGTGTAAATAATCATGAGAGCACCTTATCACAGGAATCAGTGGGTTCTCTAGGACTGGGAGTTTCTTTCAAGACAGGGCTGGGTGTATTTCTGACAGCTATTGGACTTGGAACAGGAATACATTTAGGCAAATCCCCTGGTATGAGTCATGCAGGAGGTTTGACTAAGTTGTTCTTTCTAGCCTTAAAAATCTGTGACTATATAACCTCTCTATATCCTCCAGTGTTTTGTCCAACCTGGTGTTAAGCAATTCCAGCAATGTGTCTTCAGCCCCTTCTTCTGGGAGTCTACATCCCAGCACAATAAATCTCACTGTTCAGAGTCTCTTCTCTCTTCCCCTGGAATAATTTCCATCCCTAAACATACCTCAGCTCTGGATTCATCCCAACAATTTCTCCTCATCCTTGGACAAAAAGAATATTTCACATTTCTAAACAATTCATTTTGCTTGCCATATTCCCTGCTGCTGCGAAGTAGTGTGTCCCATGGGTAGGACAGATTTGATTTACTAGGAAGGGCTTTTCTATCCTGGCAAACCCAGTGAGATGTGGCTCCCTCTGGAAAAAAAGATGGGCAGTGTTGTACCACACATGGTTCTGCAATGATGAGAGATGCCAAAATCCACCAGTTCAACACATGCAGGCTACCAACCTGGCACAGGGAAAGCTACTGTGATTTCTGTTGCCATTCCTCTAACCTGGCTGAGCATCCACTTTTGAGAGGCAAATCTGTGTGAAATACTCCTCCAGACTGACTCTGTCCTCACCAAATTGCCGAGATTTGGCTCTGAGCTTTAAAAGGAGTCACTCAGTATCACCTGATCAGGATCTAAGCCTCAAAGATGTCTGTAAAACACTGCAAAACCAAAACATCCTGGATTTGAAGAGTGAAGAGTCCTGGAGTCAGTTTTAGGCATTGGCTGCTTTATTCCTTTTCTTTTTTTTTCAGTTTTAAATATAGAGGAACATATTGATTTGGTCTTTTCTGGTTTAAATTTCTCTGCTGTTCTGTATGCTGCATGACAGCCACAAAACATGAGCCCAAATGCAAAGCTCTGAACAGTTGGAGACCTCTGCCTCAATCCAAATGTCACAGTTGGTGTTCTGAAGGGTGTTTTGGGGAGTTTTTTTGGGTATGGGGGGAGAAAAAAGAGCAAAAAGCTAAATCCCAAACCACTGTTCAGAAAGAATGCATTTGTAGAAGTCACTGATGCAAAAAAATATTCAGTGACTGCTTTAAAAATCCTTTAAAAAAACCCTATTTCCTTCTAAGTGTTTACCTAATACTCAGTAGTCACTATCTTTTTTCTCTGTGTTTTTCCCCCTTTGTTTTGTTTTCCACTAGACAATACACACAGCTCTGCAAAATCCCCCTTTCAGGATTTCTCTCAAGGATACACAGATATCTATTTTCTAGTACCAGACACAACAACCTTGTGAAATCAGGGCAGATTCATCACCCATCCTGCACACGACCTTATCAGAAGTTGCTACGGGTGGCCCCAGTGGAATACTGCGGAAAGGGCAAAGCTGGGAAATGTGCACTTTAAAGTGCCAGGGAATTTAGTTCAGTGTGCAGCACTTGTAATTTCTGCTGCTGCAGACTGCTCAGCTTGTTATGGATATCTGAAAATTCACTTTTTCCCCAGACTAGAGGCCATGAGATTTATTACAGTAAATTTTTTTTGTTCCCCCCCTTTTTTTTTCTCTCTTATGGAATAGGTAAGGCATAATTGAGGGTGCCAGATTTCTTGCATGTGTAATATCTCCAGAGATGAAGAGAGAAGAGAAATAAAGCTTCCTGACACTCCTTTCCCCACATGTAGCATATTTTGCACTTACTTTTACTGACAAAGGGAATATTTAAAGAGAAGGCAGTGCTGTGCTAGGTTTTGGTGCAAGAGGTATGGCAAAAAAAAAATTTGACTGACAAAGACTCAGGTGGATGGACTGCAGCAGCGGATATTAAATATTAAGTTTTTAGTTTCCTCATCATCTATATTCCCATCTGGTGGTATCTACTACTAAATATATCCAGAATATGCATTTATTTTTATTGATTAGCATGCCATTCTCTATCCAGACCCATGGATCTACACTCTGTAAAAATACTACTTCAGTGAGCAAAATTGGTGTAGTTTGTATGCTCATGTGGGGCAGAGAGCTATAAACCAATGAGTAAAAAAGTAACAAAAGCTTATAACATCACTGGATCCTTCACACAAAGCAAAAATACCCAGTTTGTCCCTAAAGTCTATCTTAAATAAATTTCAATGCACTTTGTGAAAGAAGTAGCAGTCATTATTCCACTACAGATGGAAATATTAGAGCTCAGTGGTTTGCCGAAGGTATTTCATATTCCTTGACCAATGCAACCAGGAGAATTTAGTGAGTTTTCCTCACACTGGTTTTTGCTGATGACCATGAAGACTCCCATGAGCAAGGCCACAAGTTCATGTTTCCAAGGCATTTTACAATCTAGATGAACACGACTTTGAATAAATGAATGTCTGGCCGGAGTGCAAACAAACTGATTCCTTGCTATATGAGTCTGAACGTTCCATCCAAAGTGCCCATTACAGACACAGCTGGAATCCCTGTTTGCCAGAGG
The DNA here is from genome assembly GCA_013396875.1 of Vireo altiloquus. Lineage (NCBI taxonomy): Eukaryota > Metazoa > Chordata > Aves > Passeriformes > Vireonidae > Vireo > Vireo altiloquus. Next base: position 54,021 of record VZRF01015386.1, on the reverse strand, counting down.
AGAACTAACACGGATCTGTGTTTCAGCACAGCAGCACCTTTTCACAGCTTGTCAGCTGGGACTCCAGGAACTCTCATACCTACAGGACTATGATTTCTGTGCTGCAAACCCACAAGAGCACTTTAAAAGTGCTCCTTTTAAAGACCTTTAGCTTTGTGGTGATACTAAAATGGATTATCCATGCACCTGTTGCTGCAGCACACCTGCAGTGCTCTACCTGCCATGGTGTGTGCATCTGAGGGAGTGTGCTGGTGGGTGCTTAACTTTAAGGAATGGGTTTTAGTCTCGCAGAATGAAACCTGGGGAAGACCCCCAGTTACCCACCCTTTAGGTAATTACACCAGGAAAAGCTATCAGGTCTATCCACTTCTCACCAAGCAGAAGATACTGTGGCAGGCAAGAAGCGACCTTGGGTTTCTTCTGCTCAAGCTCCCAGCAACTCACAGCCACTTAAATTAGAACATGTGGAATATAATTAGGTTTTCTTCCCTTGCAGATTTGTGCATCTCCTGTCTGAAAAGGAGGGGACACTTCAGACAGAGTCTTCAGCTCAGCAGGGCTCTCTGCTGCTCACCAGGACTTTGCTTTGAGCAAGACAGAGGAAAGGCTGCCATTAAAGCAAAGACTTCATGCTTTCAGGGCTCCTTCCCTCCAGAAACAGAGTTTTAACTCAGGAACCACAGAAAGAGAATCCTAGAGTTGGGGGAAAAACAAGAAATTCAGGTTGGCGTTCAGATCTAAGTTTCCTCCACACGACTGAGTTGTTTGTTACCAAGATGCAATTCGGAGCAGCCTGGTCAGGTATGGAATGATACTTGGCTGCCTTCAGGTTTGGAATGACACTTGTTAAAATGTTGCGGGAATTGGCCCTTCAGCCCCATCTGTAGAAAAGCTTGGTGCAGCTCACCAGTTGGAACAGAGAATTCTCTGAGAGTGGCTCTGGTCACCAAAGTGTCACCAACACCTGGTCTGGGAGCTTGGCTTCCCTCTACTGCCCATGAGGCCTCCAGAGAGACATCAGCCAGGCTAACTCACTCTGCTGCTGATCTAGGTCACCCGAGAAGCTAATTTAGGCACCCAAACTAGACATCTAATGGGAGGTAGGATGCAGATAGCCTGGCTGACATCAGTGTCTTGTAGTATACTTTTAATCCCTTTCCTGCTGCTCCATATCAGACTCAAATGGAATGAACTACATTCCAAAAAAGTCTTTAGGAAGCATTTACTGAACAATAAAATGTACTAAGGCCCAACCTGTTTATGGCAAAGCTTTGAAATTTTCCAACTTTTTTTTTTTTTTTTTTTTTTAATAGACATCCTTGAAGTTCTTTGAAAACATATTTTAATTAAAATTATGATTTATTATGGGGTTGACTAATGTCATCCCTCCTATCTGAAGTAGAGAATTTTTCATTCCTCAAAATCAATTTGCAATATGACAAAGTCCTAATGTGAATTGGTCTTGAATGAAAAAGTTCTCTTTTCCTCTAGAGATAAACCATGGAAGAACAGAGATAATACACCTCAGTCTCTGTGCCTTTCTTCTCTGTTACTAGACAAGGAAGTATTTTGAAAACTAATTGAAAGAACAAAGTTTTGCACACAATTGAATTTAAACCCAATCTTTTTTTGCAAGATGTCACATAGCAGTCCCTCTGAAAATGCCACATTCTACAAACAGGCATTTGGAAACAGAGCAAATCTGTTACCAGGACTCAAGCTGGTCATGCTGTTCAGGTGACCACACTTCTATCTACGTGTTCAAACTTTTACTCAGTGTTTTGAGGTTTACTCATCAGTAAAATCTCAAGCAATAGATATTCTGTTGACCACAGGGTAGGACAGCAGACCACAGGAAGAACGCAACCAAAACAGCTTCCTGCTGCCCACAGACCACTACCACACAGGCTTCTGGGCACTCTTTCCTTCTACTTTTTCCATAGGTTATTTCCCACAAGAGCATCCCTGACCTATTTGTAGTGCTTCCAAAGAGGCCTAATCCCATCAACACACCTTTAATGAGCAGTTCATTACTCAGTCCTCTAAGCCAAGTGCAGATGAGGGCTGTGAGATTAGAAAGGCTTTCCTCTGCTGAGATTAAATGTGGTTTGAGATTAAATTGTGGTTTGAGGTATTGTCTGCTGTAGACATATTTTTGACTCTTGATCCCTCTTCTCCAGGCTTATGGGCTCAGCAGACAGGGGAAAATAATCAACCTATCACTATCAAAAGTTCTAGGAGGAGCATTGTGCCTGATGTCAGACATCTGGGTGTGGGGAGCAGGAGTCTCCCCACACACGAGGTCAGTGGATTTTGACCACACTGATGCTGGACCAAGTCTTGGCCCTTGCTTGGGCAGCCTTTAGAGGACCAATGTGCCCTCTTCTTTTGTTCCACCACCAATTTATTATTCTTCTCACTTGTATCTATTTAACCAGGGAAAATTCTCAGGACTGTGAACCTGGTCTGAGCATGGTCTAACTGATTTAGGATTTTTGGAGATCATTGTTGTGCTCTTGTATCTGCCTCTGACTTCAGCATTCCCTGGTCTTTAATGAGTCCAGGGACAGTTTTCCTCAGTGTGATTATTGAGCAACCCTGAACCACAAATTTGGCATAGGCTTCTACTAACATTATATAAGTAATAATTTTAATAGAGTAGATGTTTCAGAGAGTGTGTTTTCCTACTCTAGAGGAGACCCTGCTAAAGTGATGATATCTCCAAAATTCCCTTAAAGAAAAACAGACTGAAAAATATTAAAGGAACAAAACTTTGGATGAAACACATCAAATTTTGACCATCTTAGCTCACCACTTCCTCTGAAGACCCTGTCTAATGGCTAAAAAAAAAAAGATCACCTTTCCAATGAAATAAGGGGAGCAGGTCACCTAGTTTAAGCTCCAGTGATCTGATTTCCATTCCTATTAGGGCAGCAACCTCAGGATGCAGATGTGAACTCTCTCCCCCACTGGCAGGTTAGGTCAGTAGCAGACAAGATGTGAAGTTTACCTGAAATGTTTGCTACACCAGCTTGTTTGTAGGGCAAGCAGCAAGAGCTAAGGCTAAAGTGCCTTTTTTTGCTAGCGAACTGAAGAAAAGAGCGAAAATTCTTCTCTTCCAACTGATTTATCCTGACAGCAAAGATTGAAAGTGTGGCCCATTCAAGGAGGGCAAGGCTCAACACAGGTGTTAGCGAGGGAGCCTCAGAGGGACCTGAGCAGCACAAAATCCTTTCTGCAGCACAGGGGAAGAGTCACAGGGACCTGTTTAAATGTTCTGCCCAGGCAGAACACGTAACGCGAGCGGCGAACGGAGCCAGACTGCTTTCTAACAATCCCACCTCGGGAGCAGCAGCGGCTTGGGGAATGTCCCTGCAGAGCTTTGGTGTGGCTCAAATGCAAACACGAAGGTTACTAGGGATACAGGGAGACTCATGGAGCAATTAAATAACCAACAGACACACACACACACCCACACACGCAGCCCTCATTTGCTCAAAGCCCTGACAGTTGTTTATTGAGAAGTAGGTGTTGACGGTTCACTTGTCTTGGATGGATTTCTCCTGGAATAAACACTAGAGCTTCCAAAGTGCCTGATCCCGCTTTCTTGAAAAAGAAGAAGTTTTCAAAAATAAAAAATTAAAAAAAAAAAAAAGGGGGAGAGAAGAGAGAAGAGAAGAGAAGAGAAGAGAAGAGAAGAGAAGAGAAGAGAAGAGAAGAGAAGAGAAGAAAAGAAAAGAAAAGAAAAGAAAAGAAAAGAAAAGAAAAGAAAAGAAAAGAAAAGAAAAGAAAAGAAAAGAAAAGCCCTTTAAATCTCCCACAAACACTGTATACAGCATGGGTATCATTACTGCTGAGTGCTGTAGAGAGGAGGCTCCATGTATGGGAAAAGATTGAGCTACAAGAGTGTTTTGGAAAATGAAGAGTTATTTCGCAATAGGCTGTGACATCTCCCTTGGAGAAAACTTGCCCAGATTCTGCAGATTGCTTTGCAGATGGAAAAGGGACAATGTCTGATTGCAATATACTCTCAGATAAAGTCAATTTTGGCTTGATCTAGAAATTTTCCCTCCCCAGGAGGCCAACACTGAACTCTGAAGGCATCTATCCTTCTTTAAGCTAATCTTTATATTCAAGTGCAGGTGCAATCAATAACTTCAGTGCAATCTCCATAGTAAAACAGAGTCCACTGAAAGCCAAAAGGCTGAGCAAAATTCTCCTTCCCAGTCCCAAGTCTGTGCTATCAACAGCTGAAGAGATGGCTGACCCTTCACAACACACATAGGAGAAAAGGGATGAAAAGAAGGGAAGTTCACACTTAATATTAGAACCTGCTGACAATGAGATGCATCAAGTTATAGGGCAGCCTACAGATGCAGCAGGAAACCCACTTTTTGAACAGTTAGGACTAGAAAAATTAGTAGAGGATGGAAAAAAAGCTACAGGGAGCAATTGTGCAATGATAGGGAGAGAGACATAAAGGTTATATATCTATATCTTTCCCATTTTTCCTCCCATGTTTCAACAGTTTTCACAGAGAATTTTATTTCAAGCCCATTACAGAATTTTACTGCTTTTAGTGGTAACAAGGCTACTCTGACACAGGTTTGAGAAATCCCTCGTGGTCAGAAGGGGAAAAAACAAGGATGCTGAGCAAGGGTGATTTTCAGTAACTACACTGAACTGCTTCAATGTTTGTATGAATTCACATTTACAAAGTCTCAAGAAGAGATAAGCACTTATAAAGGCCCCATTCCTGAACTTCCTTGCATTAGAAATGTAGGCACACTTCTCCAGGATATTTTCTATATTTGCATTATCAAGCCTGTAGCAAGAATCAAAGAATCACAGAATCACAGAATGTTTTCGGTTGGAAGGAACCTTAAAGCCCATTTCATTCCAAGGGACATCTTCCACCAGACCATGTTGCTCCAAGCCCCATCCAGCCTGGCCTTGGACACTTCCAGGGATGGGGCATCCATGTGATTCTTCTCTCCTCATTTTTATTTGACTTCAAATGTCAAAAAGTGTTTTTAAAACCACTCCTACCCATACATAATTTTTTGTACGTGCACTACCAAACCCATCTGAAGATACTTCTTTTGAAGGTATAATTATCACAGGGTAAAATTTAATTTTGGGGTCTGAAGCCACATGGCAGGGATGCTGCTGGGTTTGCCTCACTCGCTGACTCACCAGTGAAAGCAATCAAGCAAATAACCCATCTCTCACACACGCTTAAACAGCCCTTACACACTCGCTGTGTGCATTCTCCAGGGGACCCTTGGATGCTGTTTTGCAGCATGAGCTTTCAGTGGTGTGAAACAAAAAGGTTAGTGCCACGGCAAAAGTTCCAAACACAGAGAACACGGCTCGAGATGCATAAATAATTTAATGGTGTGCGTTTAAAACATGAACCATTAAAACAGCCTTTGTGAGGGGGGGAAAAAAACCCAAAACAAAACCAAAACTCCTGGATGCAAATTAATCTTTCATAAGGCAAACCTTCAGATGGTTGCTTCTTCACGGGCACTTCACAGTGCTCTGTTTCCTTTTGAACCCAGTATTCATACAGAAAAGCGTTTTGACAATCCCACTAGGATGCTCATCCTCTGTGTTCAGGGGGAGATTTATAAAGATCACAAGGCAGGATTGTGAATATAATGATCCCAGGGATTAGCCTTTCTTCCAGCTATGGCAGGGCAGTTCTCTGGATCTATCTGAAATCAGAGAAGGGGCTCTTGACTGTGAGCCAGCGTGCAGCTTTCTTCTGACTGCCACTGTCCCCTCCCCACCTACTCTCATGTGGTTGCAATGCTTCAAATTCTTAAAAGTTTAAAACAGTTGCATGTTAGCTATCGCCCTCCCTGTCAAGGGAAAATGAAGGAATCTCCATTAAGAATAAGTGAACTGTTGCTCTCTGTCAGAATGGGTCTACTACTGGCAAGCCCTGTTTAAGTATTGATAAAGGAGCTTATTTAACCTACTGGAAAATCAAGCCCAAAGGATAAGGAAAAGCTTATTCAGAGGAAAGAAGATTTTGTGATTAAGACACTGGATACGTATTTAGAAAACCTCTTGTTTGCTCTTATTTTCTTGTACCCTCTTTGACTTTGGGAAAGGAACTTTATTGTGACCAGCCAAAACACTAGAAGAGATCATATCCTACTTAGGCATTTAGAAATGGCTTTAATAGGAGCTGGGCTTGCTCCCTAGTCAAGATGCCTGATCCAGGCAATGCTCACCCAGAGGCATTTCAGTGGCTGGTAAGAGAGAAAAAGAGACAATTGTGATGATGATTAGACCAACGAAAAACCTAATTTGTGCTCTGGATGTCCATGGGCTATGGATGGACTATAAGGATAAAAACTGTTCTCAGAAGAAGGTAAAACTTTGCTGAATGTTGTCCCAGATTCTATGGCTTTCTGTCCAAAAAAGGACATTAATAATAATCCTTCCCTTCTCTTGCTGCACACCTCTGTTTTTGCTTTAGCCTATAAGCTCTGAGAAGCAAGACTTGCCTCTCACTGTGCCCACTGCCACAGGGGTCAGGCTAAGTCTGTGTCTTTTTGGACTGAATGCAGCAGAGATACACACCTTTAACTGAGTTGACTGCTCTAACCCCTTGCATCCAAGGACTAAAGGAAAGGGAAATAACATTATAAAAGTAGCTGAAGTAATATCACTTGTATAAGAAGAGAAAACCAGCATACAGGAGGAAATGTGCACTACCTGTCATTATTTCCCCAAATTTTTGTGCATGTGAATTTTTAAGTAATCACACTGGTTTACAGAACATTATAATAAGAATATATAATAAATTACTTAAAAGCCTGCCATAAAAACAGTAAACTAGCAAAGACAAGAACTTGAAAGACCTCACGACTTGATGAGTTTGCAATTGTGGCCTCAACTCAGTCCATTTCTGCAAACAGATTAATGGTACAGGCTTTAATTATGTGCTCACATACTGCTCTTTTTTGCAAGGCCTCAGCTTCACCAAGTGCCAGTGAGAGGCTTTAATTCTTGTAACTTTATAGCACATTAATCATGGGTGATGAGGCCATGAATCAGTTATGCAAGTCATCCCAAATACATACTGATGAAATCTGTAAGCCATCACCACCCACCACCCATATTCTGATTATCCACCTCTGTTACAGATGAACTATTTTGAGATTGCTTTAAACAGTTCTAAGGACATTTAGTATCTTTTGAGTAGCACAGGGATTTCTGACCCATCATCCCCATAATATTGAGTGTCTCTGTTTCCATGCAATTATTTATTGAGGGTCTCAGTAACAAGAAATGTGATGGTCCAGCATTGAATGCCTTGAAGTGGTGACCTGGCACAACATTCTGCATGGCAAAACTGCCTATCATAGTACCTTTAAACACACATTATAGACACCTTGTAGTTAACCCTTTATGTGGTGTTACAAAACCCCTGTCTTTGTGATTCATTTAAAAAACATAATCTATGCCATGGTGTAATACGGCTGAAAAAATCTCATTTGTACAAGTGTTACTCATTGCAATGTACAAACGGGATGGTCAAGATCTGAAGTTTGGTTCGTCTGTTTATTTGTTTGGTGGGGGGTTTTGTGTTTGGTACAAGGTACAAAGAGGTTTCCCTAGGACAGTAGATCAAGTAGATGAGAAGGCAGAGATAAGTAGATTTACTGTATTTAATTTCTACTTGTCATACAGAGACATGTGTACAGGTTGTTCCAACCATTGGTGTTATCCTTTTTTGGTAGTGGCTTGAAATCTACCACTCACTAAATCGTAAATATTACATTTGGAAAGACCTTTCAGGCCATTCAAGTCACCCTCTTGCAATAGGTACAATGGTCCCTACTAAATATTCAGAAGCATAATTCAATTTTGTCATCAGAAGGGTCATTTGCCTCCTAATTACCATGGAAATAATGCAACGGACCACTAGGTCTTCACCACAACACATCCATTATTTCCCAGTACGCTCCAATACATGGACACATAAATTGTACTCGCCTGTTTAGTTCACTGCTAAAATAAGCCCAGCCACGAGTATGTTGTCCAGTAAACCCCACAGCTGACACAAAGTCTCAAACCAAAAATCTCTTCCTGTGCTTTAAAGTCAAATTTCAAAGTGCACCAGAGAGCCAACATCAGCTTTTCTTTCAAGAAAACTGCTATTTTAACTGATAGTTAAAATAACTTCCTCTCAAAAATTCTGTTGCGCTAGGATTTTAGAGAAGGAGGAAATAAGGAACAATGGCTTTGAAGTAATTCATCTCAGGGAAAGAAATTAGACCAGGGTTCATATTTTACAGTGATTTACATCTTGTGCAACCCCATTACACTTAATGGGACTACTGAAGGTCTGTGTCAACATGGAATGTGACTCTTCAGGCTTAAGTGATGTGATTCATGGACTGGGTTACAGTGGGAGCTGTTTTTAGGACAAGACTTTATCTCCCAGGACTACTGATAGAGATTTTAGTTTTATTTAGAGGGAGGAGGTTGCTTTCTTCTCCCTTTGTTTGCTTCTTAGGAGTATTGAATGGGTTGAGCCAGTTCATCTGATGCCCATATTTCATGTCTTTTGCTGTCACACTTATTCTAATGGGAGTACCTGGAATCCTGGCATGTACAGTGTCATGTTTTCAGATGGCACAACTCTTTATTGTAGATCAGAATAGAAAACATTCAGAAGGGAGCAGTACTGCCTGAAACTGGAAACTATAGACCAAGGCCAAGAGAGGTAGCATTTTATAAATACCTGTGGTGTTATTCTCCCTCTTAACTTTTATTTTCTTTTTCCTTTTTTTTTTTTTTTTTTTCAAATCCTACAAGGGCCTGAAAGGAGCATACATGGACTCACATTTCTTTCTTTTCTGTAAAGATTCATAATATTAAGTTACTATTGCAGATGAGCCAGAGTTGCTACACAGCTTCTGACATTGTTGAAACAATAGACTGCATGCATAAATCCAAAACACTACTGAATGAAATAATTTTGGTGCCTTTTGCCATCTCCCAGGAGGGTTGTAATAGTATAATGAATATTTAACATTTCTCTTCTATTTTTATTGGAGTTTGTAGCACCTTGTAAACTACAAGAAGCACTTACTTCTTTGTTCCATATATAAATTTCCTGTCTTGGAGTGTGAACTGCTAGACACCATTTAGAAACCATTCTTAAAATGGAAGAACACTCTGGCAATACTTCAGATTAAGTATATAAATAATTCTATGGGATATTTAGTAACTGCAATTTCAAAGGAGGACTACAAGCACATTTCTCACCTGAAATGCAGTGCACAAGGCCCACTCTCACTAAGGAATTTCCATTGGAAAAGAAGAAAAAATAAATCTATAAAGTCAGTTGTGTTTCATGCAGAAACTAATGGGTGTAGGAAACAGATATTTAACGCTCCACCAGTGTATTCTGTAAGGGCTGGTGGATTTACAATGGAATATTCCAAGGGAAACTACGCTCAAGCCACACTGGTGCAGAAGTATTTTCTATTTGATACTATCCTGGCAGCTGCTGTGCCATGTCCTTTCTCTAGGTGCACACACTCTGCAGGAGTGGGAAGAAATCTAATTTGGGAAGCTCTAAATTAAGGCTTGCCCACACTTTGTGCTTAGCCTAGCCTCTTAAACTTGTTTTTGACCAACTGTGACTACTGTCATGAAAATGTTGTTTTACAGAAGTTTATTTGTATTTTGAACTTGCAGTTCCTTGCCCAGAATAGGATTTTAAGGACTCTGTGCTCTTGGGGTTTTTTTTTCCCCAACTTGAATGATTCTGTGATATACAGGGAAATATTACCCTTCTGGTCTACCACTACAGAAGACTGTGGGCATCCCCTCACACGTGGCACTTGAGTGCTCAGTCACAGCACAAGTATGATACTACAGGCTTTATGGAAAGCCTGTTTTTCTCCCTCAAGCTGTATACCTGCTCATTAAAGTCAAGCAAAGGAGCCCCCAAACCAAACAAAATGGCTTGAAGCCTGGCTCTGTCCCTTCCCATTTCGAATAAGTGCTTTTGATCATGTCACACCATTTATCCACCACCTCCCTAAATACACGACAAAAGATCTTCAAGGCTTGGTTTGAATCTCTGACTGGGTGTGGGACCAGAGCCTGCTGCCACTCTGCAGCTTGCTCCACTCGCCCTTTATTAATGGTTTCCCTTTCTCCCTACTGGCACCTCCCAGCAGGAGCACAGAACCCTGGCAGCTCTGTGACCTTTGCAGAGCCTCCCCTCCACGGAGGGGGAAGAGAGGAGATGAGTTTAGGAGTGGGTTTTGATCTACTCCAGAAACGCTGACCACACTGCGAAACAAACAGCTGCAAGAGAAGACAAAGGAGGTCTGAGAACGGAAACCAATATATTCTGAGAGCTGGGAGCGGTTAAACGCGATGAAGAGCCACAGCAGCTGACAGGGAGGGAGCTGGGAGCGGGAGGAGGGAGAGCTCCGTCACATGTGCTCGGCGTATTATCATTTTTCAATACTCACATTGAGAACAAGNGGTAAGAAGAAAGAAAAAAATAAAAATTAAAAAAAAAAAAACCCTAAGGTTAAAAGAGGAATAATAAAAACATCTCTGAACCACAGAGAATTGCAAGGTGACCTTCAGACAAAATCTGGGGTGAGCAATCCAGCTCTTGCCTTCAGATGTCATTCATTTCCTAACTCGCTCATTGCAAAGGAAGGACAAAAGGCAGCTTCTTGAGTCGTCTGCAGGAAGATGAACAGAACAAGGACTTTCTGTTCGTACTTCTGTGTTTCTTTTTTAAAAATAATAACAGTGAATAGTATGGTCAGAAGTGAGTGCCTGGAGGATTTTTTCTTTCCTTTTTTGGAGCATATGTCTCCCTGCTGAGTGAAGGATCCATGCAAATAAGTGGAAGGTTTGCACCAAAGGGACTGCATGGGGAAAACAGCCAAATTGATTGCACANTGAACAGAACAAGGACTTTCTGTTTGTACTTCTGCGTTCCTCTTTTTAAAATAATAACAGAGAATAGTATGATCTGAAGTGGCTGCCTGGGGGATTTTTGTCTTTCTGTTTTTAGTGCAGATCTCTCTGTGCTGAGTGAAGGATCCATGCAAATAAGTGGAAGGTTTGCACCAAAGGGACTGCATGGGGAAAACAGCCAAATTGATTGCACACCCATCAGTTCACACACAAGCACTGCCAAGTGCCTGGAGTACACAATCCAAAAAAGACAACAGCACATTGTGTTCCCTTGCACTGGTTTAACTTCTCTCTATCATAACCACTTCTTTTAATAATTACTCCTATTAAAGATACACATCTGATTTTTTCATGTAACCTTCCCTTGCCCTTTTGTAGCAGTTTTAGTTCCTAGATCTCAGGAACCTCATAACTGTTAAGGTCTTTGGTGGTACTTAGGTGTGAAAATGAAGGTGCTCTTGGAAATTATGAAAATGATGATTTAGTTTGGCCTGTGTCAACATTCCTATGAGGAGATAATGCTGAAACCTCATTCAGACCTCCCAAATTCCACTCCCTTAGTTTGAAAATCACTGTCACTTTAAAATATATATGTGTAATAAGATACAAACTGCCATGTCTCAGGGTACAAGCCAAACACTGAGCACAGACAGAGGATAAAACTATTTTTCTTATGATCAAATTATGTTTACAAGTATTGTCTTCTACGTGGTTTCTTGCATGCTCCATTGAAGCATCTGGTGTTGGTGACAGTCAGTAATTGGAAACTTGTAATAAGGCAATTATAAGACTTTGACTGGCGCAACAGTTCCTATGTTCCAATGTTTAATAAACCTCAAGAGTTAAAAAACAACAGCTCATTTACTCAGTTTTAGTATCTAGGAAGCTTTCCTGAGTGAATGAAGGCCAGGTTTTATTGCATTCAAGCTCTCATCATGAATAACACAAAAAGGTTTAGATCTTCACACGCTTCTAATAAACATTAACTTTCTGAGTATGACCCCATTCATTTAGTGGTGAAATAAAATTCTCTGACACTGCCCCAGCTCTGTCTCCCAGGTGCAGCAGAGGCCCTGGACATAAGGCAGTCAGCTGAGAATTCAGAGAGTGTTAAGCATCTCCAAGACTATGGAAAATGCTCTGTATCTCCTGAGATATCTCTGCAGTTCACAGACAGAGGCACCAAGAAGGGATAAAGGCTATTATCACCTCTTAGAAGAGGTTCCCCACAGTAGGGGTGATACTCCTGAGCCAGAGAAGCTGTGAGCAGTGAGAGGGCATGTGGAGTGGTGAGGAAGTCAGAGTGGTGCTGCACATCTCCATGAGGATGTTGGTACCTCCAAAATGTGCAGATGTGGTTCTCAGGGACCAGGCAGTGTTGGGTTTGTGGTTGAACTTGATGATCTTAAGGGTCAACCTAAACAATCCAGTGATTGGATGATTCAAAAATATCCACTTCTTGAACTGCTCCTTGAATGTATTGATTTTTTCGTATCCTCAAGGCGGCTAATGGATCTCATCAACTTTTTCCCTTTTGTTGGAAGAAGGGTACAATCTCAGTGACTAGAAATGTGAATGATCTCAGTTTAAAAACAAAAAACAAAAAACAAAAAATCAAGACTTTTCTGCAAAAAAAACCCACCAAAACCTCAACCCAAAACCCTTTACATTATAGCATTTATAGTTATAAAGACATTTCTGCACTGCACACAATCTATCAGCCCACAGTGACTTCTGACAAAGTGGGAAAAACAAATTCCACTTCAGAGCTAAGGTCTCACAGGTCATCCTAAAAATTTAGCTGTTTATTTCCTGCTGGAGAGACCCCTCTAGGCATTCTCTGAACCCGTGGTGCCAGTGAAGCTCCTGTTGGCATCAGCAGGAGTGTGTCACGCAGGAGAGAAAACTGCACTAAAGGGCCTCTTCTTAATGAGACAGAGAATTTTTGCAAGCTGAGAGCGTGCATGAGCTCCAAAAGTGCAAAGCTTCCTCTGCATCCATGGCTGAGGTCAGTGTGCAGCGAATTTCCCCCGGGCAAGTATTGCACAGAAAACCCTGTCACCACACGGTCTGTGCCTCCGAGGGAAGCAGCAGGTTAACAATCACCTCAACCACCCTATTAGCATGGGAACCCTGGGAGTGCTGCTGCAGCAGGCAGAAACCTCACCGCTGGCTGAGGCAATGCACATACCACCATGTCAGAAATAGCTGGATGTGGCAAGAGTGTCACGTCCCCCATAATTGGAAGGGATCGGATTTCTCTGCGGCGCGGGAATGGCGAAGCAGCCTGTGGTACAGTACCATGGGAGCCTACAAATTGCACGGGCGAGGACTCAAAAAAGAGCTGCCTGATGATGACAGCCCTGATCCTTCTCGTGCCATCTGGTTGCACCATCCCTGCTCTGCACATCAGGCTGTGCGTGCACAGTGACAGAGGCAGCACGTGGCTGTCCCTGGGACCGGCGGTGCAGAGACCCAATCTGGGCATGGCGTCTGCAGCCACACATGTCCCCACAGCCCCTCTGCTTCACAGAGCTTCTCAAACACAGATTAATCCAAACCACTGAGATGCGCCAGGCTCGCTCTGCCATTGCTTAGGTGGACAGCAGCAGCTGGTGGACATTTATGAGTAACTATCCTGGAAGAAAACAGACCAGGAGAAGGTAGACTTATAACAGGGACAACTGGCAGGGACCGAGACTTGCTGTATGGTCATACCTGACTTCTCTGCAATTACATAAAGAGTGATGAAATCACTCTGCCTTGGGAATCCTCTGTCTACTTGCTGATGCACTGCAAAGCTTCCTAGCTAATATGTGATCCAACATCAGCCAACACCACCAGCTGAGGCCCTCTTGCATTGCAGACGTGGCTGGAGTATCTAGGACACATCTCCTCCCTGTGCTCCACAAAAAGAGAACAGACTTCCCTGGGCTGTGGAGGCTCTCACTCCTTCCCTTGATAAGGGAGGGTGTTTAGGATGGTCAAGGTCTTATGTTGAGCACTGCAGTTGCTCTCCTCAGATGGGGGCTGAGCATAGCAGCAAGCAGCTCGAAGCACACCTCCAGCGTGATGACAAGTTCATCATCTTGAGTGACAGGGCTAGACTTGAGGAATTTGGATACACTACACAGGAATCCACTATTAGCGGGATACGCAAGAGGCACAGGTCTAAACCAAGTAACACCAAGTGATGAAGTGAATTTGGAATGGCGCCAGGAAGACTACAGGACAGGAAGAAATGAAAGATGAAAGTGTTTTTAACACTGTCTCCACATGCTCAACAAGGATTTTCTCAAGAGTCTTTGCTTTAAAAATGCTCTGTGATATATAGCATTCTTTCCAGAGCTGCCCTTTATCAGCTGATGAACAGAAAGAACCAAATTGCTGTGGCAGTTGGATTAATCCTTTCTAAATGGCTCATTTCTGCTTTTATTCTTAAGATGTAAAGCACGGTAATTCCACTAAAACCTGTGAGACTGCTGGGACTTTATACCAGAGTAACACAGCGTTTGGCCCAGCCTTATCTACATCTGTGCCCCTGAAGAAACGAAAGGGATGTTCTCAGGCCAGCCTTTCAAAATGCAAAACCAGAGTGCTTCAACAACGTGGGAATACAACTCACCCAGCCACTGACTCGCGAAGGATGCAAGGCAAGCACTACCACAAAACAGGACTCTGCCCTATAAATTAAGGGCTGCTGTTCCACAGCTCCTAGGTGTCCCACAGAGAGACAGGTCTTTCCTCGGGCATCTAAAAATGAGATGCTGGAATGTGAACAAATCACCACAGGCTTCCTCGATAGTCAATGAGGAGGAACAGGTACCCCAGAGGACAATTAGCGTCACACTCAAACAGGCATCCAAGGCAGGTCAAATGGATTGCTCCCTGGAGATACCTATTTCTTGTTGTTGACTAAAAAGGGAGCCCAGGGTGACCAGTTCAAACTTAGGCATCTAACTTCAGACATCTAAAGCTCTGTGAAATGAATCACACATGTAGAGGGACTAGGAGATCATCTATCTTTTATATGTCATAAAGCTTTAATTTTTACCCAGCTCTTCTTTTGTTAAGCCCCATAACTTTTGCCTAAAATGTTTCCTCCAGAGAGGCCTTCAGTCTTGGAGACATAAAAAGGTGAATTCTTCACTTCCACTGGCCCCTTGTTTTAGTGATTAACCACTATCACTGGAAAAAACACTGCTGGCTACAATTTGCCCTTGGTTAATATCTTGTTTCCCTTTGCTGTCTTGAAGAGATTGCTGTATTTTCTCTCTGGAAGTGCTGATGCAGTTTCAGATTGCCAAGTCTGAAGGCCCAGTGGTTCAGCCTTTTTTCCCTTTCAAATTTTAAAGCCTTTGTACAAACTTCCACCCACCTAGCAGAAGCTCTGCTTCATTTTTATGTTTAACTAGGACATGCTTTAATAAGACCAATGTCTTTGTGTGCCCCAGCTTCCCAGAGACTCAAAAGAAGACTGCAAATATTAATAAATTATTGTTTTGTCATCTCTTAAAAAATATTGCTACAAATCCTTCAGAAGCAGAAAGAGAAACTAAAGGGCAGAGAAGGCACATAACTGACTCAGGTCTGGAGAATAGGTGTGGGCAGATGTCCTCTTACATGAATTATAACAATGTCTTTTAAGCACTGGATTTCAATTAGCACTTCAGTCACATCTTGTTTCTCTTCTACTGCAAGAGGACATGAACTCTTTGGACAAGAGAAATTTTATCATCAGTGTTTGGTTTCCAATATCCAAGAAGAAGGACCTTTTTGTTCTCTTTATATTATCTCCAAAAGAAGAGGTATCCAGTCTCTGGTGTGGGCTCCATGACATTACAATGTATATTTTAACATAAATTACAATATATACTGCCAACAAGTTTCAATCATCATCTGAAATAAGTATGGATGGAGTTCACTTAAATTTACCTCTACTTCATAGCCACATCAAATCTCAAGTAAATCCCTGCATTTGGAGATAGAAACCAGACAGTGAGGAGGGTAGTTACTCAAATCATTAAAAAAAAAATTTAAAA
>VZRF01015386.1:0-25921 GCA_013396875.1 Vireo altiloquus | reverse complement strand
TTTTTTTTTGGGGGGGGTGGGGGTGCAGGAGTGAAATCTACATAAAATACCTCAGGAAGTGCATTTCCTCATGTTCTGGGAGGAAAAAAAAATTCCAATTCTTTTTATCTTCTCACTTATGTTTCCTCCCTTTCATCCTTCTTTTCCTCTCCATCTGTCTTGATATACGCCTTTCAACAAGGAAACTTATTTTTTATTTTTTTTTCAGAATTCCACCCTCCAATTTTGGAGCCAAAATTGTTGGGTGAATTTAGTCCCAGTGTGGGACCATTTATTTGGGAAACACACCATTCTTCTTTTTTTTTTACAGATTTTGTGGTAAAATTACGAAAATCTAGATAAAAATCACCAGTTCTCACTAGGAAAGCATATACCCCTGCCTTTCTAGCACTCTGCTGCCTTTGTCCTTGTAACAGTTGTATTATCAGCCGTGACCCCAACACTTACATGCACTTCAAAGCCCTGTAAGGACTATTTTCCCCTCTCAAAAAGTAGAAGAAAGTGAAATTCGCTGCAACAAGGAACTGGTGAGCTTGTGGTGGGACAAAATAAACACTCTGGAGAGGGAGCCCTGAGGAGATGGCTCAGCTCCAGCAGCATGGACCAAGGGCTTTCCTGAAGCAAGGGGATTTTTTTGTTGTTGTTCAAAGGGCTGCACCCAGCAAACACAACCTGAGAAAGTGGTGCTACATCATCTGTAATCCTGTTGGGATCAACCAGAATCTTCAGTTTGTGGGTTTGTTGCCTCTGGAGGGGTTTTGAAAAATAGACATGGAAGGTGCACAGGTGCATAGTCCTGGCACAGATGTATTTGGAGCCAGCCCTGAGCAGGGAGTGCAGGGGTGAAGAGGACGGGGATGGCCTCTGCTGTGCACAGACAGGCGACCTAACAAAGAGAAAGAAGTCCACCTGCTGACATTGCCTTCTCTCTCTGCTTGACATGGTTTTCATTGTTAACTGACTCCCTGCTTTTAATACCTGAGGTATGATAAGAAATAACTTATTTCTTAAGTTATAAGAAATATAACTATTCTCATAAACATTTGTTGTTGTTGTTGTTGTTTATTTATCTAAGACAAAAATCCAGGGATACCCCTGGCCCACAGCAAAACCTCCTCTCAGGCCCAGCCTCCTCTCTTCATGGATGGCAGGGTCACCATGAGCAGAGGAGCAGGAGCAAAGCCCAAGGGTGCTGGCAGGGCACAGCAGTCACTGTGTCACTGTGATAATCTGCTTAAAGGAGGAGGTCAGGGCATCATTAAATAGCCCAGCCTGGAGTCCTAATGGAGCAGCTGGAATATCTGATGTTCTCTCCATAATAAACTGCAGCTCATTTATTTCTGCTTTGCATATGTATCTAGAAATGAGTTCAGCCCCAAGCCCTGACTCACTCTGCTCTCTATCACCAGGGACATCAACCTCCTCTTCTCAAGTTATTGTTGTGAAGGTGACACCTACTTTTTTATCTAGATTTGAGAAGCCACAAAACTAAGCAAGTAGATGTTGTCACACGTTTTTCCTCTGGCAGCCACGAAACCACGCACGGCAAAGTCTCCTTAAAAAACCATTGCAAATTCATACAAAAAAAACAAACTAAAAAACCGACAAAAATCTAACCCAAAAACAGGAGAGTATGTCTTTCAGAACAGACTTTTCTGTGATTTTGTTTTGACATTATCGGGGAGGATGCTTTGAGTTTCCAAACATTTTTTAGCAATTCAGCAGGATGAAGAGCAACCAACTGGAAGTCATGCAGCAGATGGCCACTGGGATCCTCAAAAGATAGGAAGACCTCACTTGTCTTGTATGAGTCCAACAAGACAGAGATACTTTCTGTCTATTGGTACACCAGAGATTTAATAACAGGGAGGTGTGAAAACTCCTTAGGCTCATTTGCACACTGAGAGCACGAGAGAAGAGGGCATTAATAAATTAGGGTATAGACTGGAAGAAACACTGGGAACGACAAACCAAACAAATGTGAAGGTAGACATTACAGAAGGGATACACTCACTGTGAGCTGGATATGACAAATGGAGAAGTCCCATCCAGCTTTACATTGTCCTGATTCAACTTTAGAGGAACCAACAGCACAGACACGATAGCCTTAACAGTGATTGGTGTGCCTGGAGGTCATGGGTCTCTCCCATTCTTCATGTTCTATTTAGGCTGCAAAGGGAACCTGGAAATCCATCTGGGACTAGATGTCCATGTTCTTCAGACAGATAATGCTTGGGTAATAATAACTTCCTTTGCCATCCTTGTTTTCCCCACATATTCATCCTCACTGTCCTGAATTTGAATGGCTTTCTTCACTCATTGGCATCAGCTGCTTTTGGTTCTTTCAGAAGGTGAAATTGAATTTCTGGTGGAAGTTCATTCAAATACTCTAGCTTCCACCTGGATTTTCTCACCCTTTTGGTAGGTTAATCAAAACGTCCCTGGATGCCTTAACCTTCAAAGACCAGACTGTGTACTTACAATTTTTGCAGCATGCAAGAGGTCAGTATTTCAAATGCCAAATATTCATCAACTAGAATGGGTAAACTTAAAGGCTTCCTGCAAGAATGTTGTTTTTATGGACATAAAGAGAAAAAAAATTTAATCAAAGCATTGTCCTTGAAAGCAGACAATATTTTCTTCTAACAAAAAATTCATTTTTGCTAGTAAGGCAAATTAAGCTGGCCTCAAAGACCTTATGTTGGTTTTGGATTTTTTTAAAGGGTTTTTGTGGTTTTTTTGGTGTGCTTGTTTTGTTTCGTTTTTCTTTCCAACTGAACAAAAGCAGCTGCAAGGTAAATAAAGTGCTAATTTTCAGGGGGCTGGAATTTGGGAAGGAGCAGACATTTTTCTTAAGCAGTGGTAGTGGCATTCACCTTTAACGTTTGGATGCCAAGCTGTCAGCCAGCAACTTCAACACCACCCTTATCTCTCCTCTTTTCTATTTATACTTTACACAAAGATATTTTTTCCTGGGTTTAATTGCACATCAAAGGACCAGCTGAATGGATTTGTTTCGGAGGTTGCTGATAGCAACCTCGGGGAATCCTGCAAATGGAGGTCTAAAATTTCACTTCTTTCCAGGGCTGCATTAGATAATGTGGGGAAAGCCAGTGAAACATTTAGCTAAAGCACCCTGGCTGTGCTTCCATTATTTGCAAGTTCAAGCTGGACATAGAGAAGGTTAAACAGCTAATTATTATATTAACTGGCTCCCTCTGACCACAGGTTTCCCACCAAAGGAGACACCAATTGCAATGATTATTTCAGTTTTTCAGATGTAGTGGCAGGTCTCTGAAAACATTCAGGTGTCTCGGAGTCCATGAACACATCCTTAAAAATGGAGTATAGCCTCTTATTCATTCAGGGATGTAAAAAAAGGAATCTCCCAGCTCCCTTTGGGCCAAATATGTTTGCCTTGGCAAATATGGATTTTGAAGGACTGCTCCAGGATTGCAGGAACACAAAAATCACAACACTAAAATTGATTATATTGGACAGAGTATCAGACTGAGGGTTTCACTGACTTGTTGAGTAAACAGAAATGCTCACACCTCTATGTACCCATTGTAAAAGAGATGTGAACACCACAAAGTACTTCAGCTGGCTTAAAACCATTTTCCCAGCACTGAGCGTGTCTCCTCCAAGCTTTATGCACAAGAAAGGTAAACAAGCACAGCTCCAGTCTCAGTTGAACAGCCTTTTTTGACACGTTGACTTGATTATTTCTGCCTACTTCTCCAAGCTTTCCAGTCATACTGACTTAGCTCCTCTCAGATTAAACCTCTGGCAAAACTGCCTCTTGTGTTTCAAGATCCTTAAAACTCACTCCTTTGTCAGTCTCAATGTCAATTATTGCTTATTTATGAAAGGAAAGGGAAAGCAAAACACACCAACCCTGAGTCACGAAATAATGAATAGACAAAGTTCCACATTCATAAATAAAACAACATACTTCCTATAGCTCTTACATAATCTTAAGGGGTTGTTTTGTTTTAAATCTGGCACCGTTTTAGTAGGTCTTTTTGTTCTACTACTCTTGTGCTACTTTTAAGTAGGAGAGGTGTTTGACAAGTGAATCTTCAGTGATGGCAACTGCAGCTTTTATTGACTTTTTTGAAAATATTGAGCTAACTCAGAATTACTGAAGTGAACAGCACTTGTGAATGTAAACTAAAACAATAGGTGACTGGTACATATTGCATGAAAATTTATTTGATTTTCAACCCAATAGAAATTGATGGCCAAACACAGACACACTTAAATGCTGTTGGAAAACATTTTTCCTCCCTCAAATGGACATAATCCACCTCTGGGCTTGATTCCACCACACACACACACACATCTAATTTACCATAGTAATTTATAATGGTTCATAAATTTGTAATCAGGCTGGTTTCCTTAAGCTGTTTCTGCTCACTTGAGGAAATGTGACTCTCTGAAGAGCACAGCCATGCAAGGAGATGGACATGGGTTTGGGGTGAGGTAGAAGAGCTGGAAGACAGCTCAGCCTCCATTGCCAGTGCTTCCTCATGCCACACAGCTGTGCACGGACCAGTCCCATGAGGAATGCCTCCAAAGAGCTTGAGAGAACATACCTGTTTGCAGATACAGCAAACTAATTACATGGAAGCAAACCTCAATGGAAATAATAATAAGAAGAATTAGAATGTTCCAAACAGGACTCATCTGGGAATCTCAATTAGCTCCACAAACAGTAATTAATTTAGCTTCTTAGCTCTCTGCAAGATAGAGAATTACTAATCTTCCCATTTTATGGATGGGGATACACACATGCAGAAATGTCAATGAGACATTAGCTGGATTTAGACAGCACATCTTCTTGCAACCTGTTCTCTAACTTGCTCTCTCTCCTGTCATATCAGCTGTTATTCTCTCTTTCTTTTTGTGCAAAACTATATTCTGCTGGTTTGGACCAAAGAAGAAATCACTCCAAAGTCTTTAAGGGCTTAACATAACCCGAGTCTGCTGGACTCACCATGAGGGTTGCATTAAATGTGCATTTCTGTGCTGTGACAGAAAAGGTATCCAGTGGGACCCCACAGGATTTTATTCAGTAACTCAACAGCGAAGTTTTCCTAATGAGGCTGATCACAAATTTGGCTTTATTTCTTTTACTAAATATTGCTAAAACCCAGGAGAGGATCCCATAAAAAGTCAGATTAAACACCAGGAGGGAGACCTGCCTGCCTTTGACCTCAAATGAAGGGCAAGAATTGTTGAAGCTCTGAGGGCAGCTCTCCAACACAGCGAGATAATGGATCCTTCCTTAAAATAAACACCAAGCAGGCCATACCAACAGAGCAGCCTCTAGTTTTATAATCCCTTTGCTAGTTTAAATCTCCAGATGAGTTATTATACTGCAACACACACAAAATAAGTATGTCACGACCCTACAATAGTACTCTGTAAGAATACTGAGGGCTGGGAAGAATAAAGAAAAAGGTTAGTGACTTTTCAACCTTAAGTGAACTTGATTTTTCTGCATTCTGAAAAAGAAAATATTTGGCTACTCTCAAAACCTTAAAGAGTATTTGATTTTTTTACACCTTCTTGCTCTCTACAATTACCTTGGAGGAGGTTGTACCCAGGTGGGGGCTGATCTCTGAGGCAACAAGCAACAGGACAAGAGAAAATGGCCTCAAGCTGCACCAGGGGAGGTCCAGGTTGGACATCAGGAAAAATTTCTCCACAGAAAGAGTTGATAAATATTGGAAGACGCTGCCCAGGGAGGTGGTGGAGTCACCATCCTTGGAGGTCAAGAAATGACTGGAAGTGGAACTATGGTTTAGTTGGCACAGAGGTGTTCAATCAAAGGTTAGACTTGATGATCTTGGAGGTCTTTTCCAACCTTAATGATTCTATGATTCTATCCTGTGATTGTTTTAGTTGAGAGTTAACTGGATATGGTATGGACTTAGTGACTGCTGAGTTATGTGCTGCTTATTCACACATAAACTATCTTTGAATGCAAGGCTGTCCTGCAGGTGAGACAGGAGGTAGGAGATGTTCTCATGTATTTTTAACTTTTTTGCAAAGCAGGTTTGTGACATGGAAAAGTTATTTTTTGTTGTGTCTCGATTTCCCACAAAGCAAACAAGACTTGCAGCTGTGCTGCTGTGAATACAGAGTGGACAAGAAATTTTAGTTCTGGACTGTGTAAGGGGAGATTTCAGCCCCACTCACATTTTGCAGTGTTTTTGTCGACTGTGTAAACTGTGTAATTAGGCATGAGGTCCATCACAGCGGCATTGCTGGAAAAAGGAACCACATCCCTCTGTGTTCGTCTCCTAGAGCCAAAATTTGACTTAATTTTCTCAATTTAGGGTTACTAAACATTTCCCCTGCAAACTCCCTCTGCCACATTTCTCTGATGCGAGCCAGCAGCTTGTCTGTTTTGTGTCTATTTGTGGCTGATATGAACTGTGACACGTCCAGGGGATCTTTTACACTTCCTGGTGACAAGGAGGGCTGTGGGCAGCAAAGTGTGTCACATATATTAGTCAGCTGCAAAGCTGAAACTGATAGCAGGGTATGAATAGAGCTGATAGCCCCATCTCTAGCTGATACTTCATGTGGCAGATCATGTTTCTGGGGGCTCCTTTGCTTGCCCCAGGGATGGCTAGAAAAAAGTCCTGCTGCATCCTGGTGAAGATGTGCTCATGGTGACCAGGGAAGGCTCAGACTGGGTACTAGGAAAGATGGTAGCAAGGCTGGTATGTGCAGAAAGCACCACCAGTAGGATTCTGGAGATGGCAATAGCTGCTGTGGGAGGGTGAAAAGGAGGTAAAGACGTTAACTCACCTTTCACCTCTTGGCATTTCTTGAAGGAGGACAGAGAAAATGTCATCCCACCCTCCCCAGTCTGGACCTGACTGAAAAGGGAATTAAACCAGCTTTTAAAATCCCTGGAAGATATTGCAGCACTTTGCATTCAAGTTGCCAGTCAGGCAGATGCATTCCTTAAATGCCCATGATTAGCTCTCTTCCCCAATTAGCAGGAAAACAATTACAGCCCTTGTGCAAAGGGGATACGGGGACACCCATTAATTTCCATGGACTTGAATGCAAGCATCAATAAAAAACTCCAGCTAACTTTCCAGGGAGACTCAGTGTGGATGTATCTTTGTGTGCCTTTATCACAAGAAGAGGCACAAGGTCCCTCTTTCTATCCCTAAAAGCAATTAACTTCAGAACCACCATCACCATCCAATCCCAACAGCCCTGGGAAGCTCCTTGACTTCTTTTTGCTTTCTAAACTCAGTGCCAGAGTGGACAGAGAAGATGATCTCTGCATCTACAAAGTAGTTGGGAACAACAACATCATCTCTTGCTCCCAAGAAATTTGTCACCATTTTAGGATACCCTGACCCATCTGGGAGGGACAGAGGGAAGAGGACTATTCTGGGCTCTGAGACAGGCCCAAGGAATAGCAAAAACACCAGGAAAAAAAAGAGAGAAAAGCTCTGCAAATGAACAGTCAGCATAAACAAAGCATATCAGCCCAGGCAAGAGGCTGAAGCATGACTGCTCTAAACAAATCACAGTGGAATCAGCAACTGGCAAAGTAATTGGCGTTATTACAGCTGATGGAAAATTTCTGATGCCGCCCATGTTCGCTTTCAAAACTCTGCTCAGGCCTTTAATTGGTTCAGTTCACATCTAGATGATTGCTCTTTTTGTCCTTCTGGAGTATATCAGGCCAATATCTGCCTACAGAAACTTTCGGATGTGCCTCCCTGGCTCTGTCCACCAGCTACGAGACAGGGAATGAAGCTTTGCACAAACTGAGCAAGACAAGGGAAATACGGAGAAGAATGGGTCTGACCTGAATAATTTCAATCTCTCCGTTACCCCAATCCTCTTTAATTTCATCTCTGGTGCTACCAAACAATCCTACGCTTGTAGCACCTAAAATACTGTGAGTTAAATGTGGGGGTAAAAATTGCATGTGGTGGTGCCAGCAAAGGGTGGTTTTGGTGCTTTAGTTGAAATATATGTAAAACTCTGTCTCCTGTGAGCACCCCCTGGCCTATTAGTTCCATTGTTTCATGGAATCACAAAATGGTTGAGGTTGGAAGGGACCTTCAAGCCCATCTCATTCCTACCCTCCTGCCATGGGCAGAGGCACCTTCCACTAGACCAGGCTGCTCAGAGCATCATCCACCCTGGCCTTAACAGTGCCAGGGATGGTGATAAAATGTTAACAATGGCTGAGTGTCAGTGCTCAGAAAGCTCTTCTCCCAAAAGTTGCTAGACTCTCTTTCCAAAGCATCCTCATCATATGAACCATTGTCCTGAAAACCAACACTTTCCTGCAGGTCAGGCCTGCATGGACAGGGAAATTTCAGCCAGAAGCATCCAAGTTTTCCCCAGTGTTTTATAAGAGCCTCTGAAAATCATTATTCTGTAGGCAGCACCCAGGATCTCAAGGTATATGAAATTGGGGGATGGTGCTTTTTTAAACTTTCATGAGAAAAGCATCTTGGCTTGGTGCTGAGCCATAGATTCCTCCACTCCCTAATCTCGGCTGATTGATCTGCCCTTTAGAGGACAACCCTGCCTAGGAATAGCAAGCTCTTTCCTTGGCCAGGAGATGTGTCTGTAGGGTGGACAAGGCTGTGGAGGAAGGATGTTATTGCCCACTTCCCTTCTTTTTCCTTTGTGTTGGGAGCTGCACGACCACAGGCTGCCTTTTGGAAACACCATGGGGGCAGCCATGTGGAGGGCTGGTCCTTCAGTTATCAGGGAGGCATTTTTGAGCTCTCCCTGGAAGCAGAGGGGAATGTTTCTGAACTCACTTGATTTATTCGTTCACCGGCTGATTTCACTGGGATACAACCCATTTTAGGTTTACAGATCTTTTCCAAGGAGGAGGGAGCCCAGAGAGGCTCGTTTGTCACATCTCCTCTCGTTGCAAATCAAAGGCAGTGCCGTGCTGGGAGACTCCCAATGCCAAAGAGAGAGGACATTTGGCAGCACGGCTCCCAGAGATTCTGGAGCTGCTTGACACCAATCTTCCTGGTTTTCTCGGAAACAAAAAAACCCTCACTGCGAAATGACCTGGAATGTGACAGCAAAGGACAAGCCAGAGGATTCGAAGGGACATGATGGCACTTCAGCAGCAAGTGTGGCTCTACCAAAGTTTGGCTGCTCAAAGCCTGCAGTATGGCCCCCTGTAATATAGCAAATTAATCTGGGAATGCCATGGGCTCCCAATGCAGAGCCCAGAAGGATGGCTTCAGGATTAAAGCCCTGCCCGAGGACTTTCAGAACTCCCCCCAGAAGCACAGAGTCGAAGAACTGGACCATTTTAAACAAGCAGGTGCTTTTTCCCCCATGAAATTGGCTAATTATGGGTGACCTAGTGCCACAGTTAGCTTTTGCAGGGACTTCAAGTTTTGCCCTCATGACTCTGGGCCTCCCAGGTCACTGCTGCTGCTGCTGACAGACACCAGCACAGGACCTGGTGAGTCCTACAGAGCCTCAGAAATAGCCTGAACCCAAACTGCCCTCAAAGCAAATTTGAGACCAGAAGAAAAAAATAAACAGGAAGAACAGAGGAGGTCAGCTCTTTGCCTCTCTATGCCAAACAGGACTTACAGAAAATCCCACTAGAAAGGGCCGACAGACAATGGCCAGCAACAAAAATGGAAGGAAAACATAGGCAGCCTCATGTTATTTGCTTTATCTACCAAGATGAATATTTTCCCTTCCAGTTACCACTTCAGGATTCTTGACTCTGCAAAACAGGCTGGAGATGAGCAATCCAGCACCACAAGAAGCTGGATGGGGAGATGTCCATTCTCTTCATCACAGTTTAGTGCAAGCCTTTGATTCACATCCCATGTGACACTGTCCACTCAGGGGTAAATCTTTTGGAGATGCAATGTACTCCTGTGATAGGATTTAGAAAATTGAGGTCTACTCTGCTGTGTGGCCACAACTGAGTCACCTCACTCAGCTTTTTTTCTGTTTTTTATAACAGGAATAATGTTATGCCCTGCTTACTGAAATGCTGAAATTTATGCATGAAAAGCATGGCATCAAAACTAAGCATTGTCACATAAAGCAAAATGAAGTTGTATGAAAAAAACCCCAAGATAATGTGTGTGCCATAAAAATCATGACACCAAATGCTAGAAGTGGGTTGAATTTGCTGAGGTACTCCTGCTGTTCCTTTCATCAGGCATGGGGAAATACTGCTTTGAAGATAAACATTGTGTTGTGTGAATGTCCAGAATTTAATGAAGTCCATTATAACAGACGAAAATGAAGCTTTCATTAGTTCATGAATGCCTTATTCATTTTAGTTTTGGGTTATTTTTTAAAAAACCAAGAAAGAATGTTTTCCCTAAGCAAGTGCCAAGGAAGAGAGTAAACATCTTCTGCCCTTACACCTTCATCTCCTCCCCATGGCTGTCACTCCGGCAGGCTCCCATCACACCAGCCTTGCCTGCAGTCCTGTTGCAAACCTCTCCCAGTGAGATGCACCCAAGCCTAGTAACAGCTGGCCACAGCTGGCTGTACCAATGGGCTCTGCAGAGCCTTTTCCCACTCCTCCCTGCCTCTGCAGGGTTCTTCAACTCCCATCCTCACCTTTTATTGTCACTTGCACTTTGGGCCAAGAACAATAATATATTTGCTTTATGATGCTCTGGGCATGGCAGGGATTTTATGGACTGCCACAATATCATCTTCATAGCTGTGGCCATACTGCTGGTTAAAAGGGTCACACCAGCAGCAAGGGAATCTATAATGTCTTTATTTGTTCACAGGAAGGATACACCAGGAGTTCAAGTTTCTCTCTTCAGCTTTGGACTCTTGGTGCATTGATCCTGATCACCTCTGAGAATAAAAGGGGAATTTAGCTCTTAAATGTGGTTTTGTTACTTGTGTCTCAGTTAACACCATCCATAAAAGGATAATTTTCTTTGTTACACAGGACAAGGCTGAGACCACAGAGTTGAAACACGAGTAGAATGATAAAAACTGTGCCTTTTTTATCTAAAAAGGGACAATCATTAACCATGTAAATAAACAAGTGACTATTGAGTTTTAGTAACACATTCTATTCTGTCACTCATTCATGAAGAGGAGTGAAGAGAAAATGCTTCAAGGCTTCAGAAAGATTTTATTTTTTTAATTGGAGAATTAATCATCCTGGTATTTCAACACTACGAACACCTGCTGACCGTATGACTGCAAAACAGGACATTCTTGAAGTTGCAAGAAAATGGGCACAGCAAAAGAGAATCCTCTTACCAAGTAAAATATCTGAAGATTGGGGGCTTCAGTGTGTGTTTTTTTCTCTGACTTCTAAAAGCGTCACATCCTCAAATTCAAACAAGCAGATGGCTGCCAGAAACACTCTGAAACCAGCAAGCTGCTTGCTTTGGACACATTATTGTGGTGTCTTGACCCCTTGACTCTCTCATGGATTTTTATTTCATTTGGGTTTGATCCAAGGCTATTGGAGAGGATTTTAAAGTCACCAGTGACCTCTGAACTTCAATGATGGCATTTTGGGGCGTTTTATCTTAAAGAGGAGATAAGAGCAGAAATGACCATATACTCACCATCAAATGGGAGCAGAACAATTTAGTGACATTATATTGTGGTTTCAGTTGCAGCTGAAGTAAGCTGCTGAGGCTGTACAGAGAAGAGAAGAGGTGATACTGGTGTGGGGAGAAGTGTTTTGAGAGCTTGCAACCATGGCATCACCTATTTTTGCTGTCACTACACAGCTACAGCTGATGGCAGCTTCAGCCCTACCTCCATGTTCTTGCAAAGCAGCAACCCTAAGTCATACCTGCCCCTGGTCAAGTGTCTGAATTTTAGTTTCTTGCCTCAGAAGGAGTGTAGAAATGTAATCTTGGATATGAAGTCGGGTCACAGGGATTGCCAGTAGATAAAGAGCCTTGCATTCATTTTCCCTGCAACTCTGACTGCTCCTCAATCCTGACCTTGATTGCTCCCAGTAAGAGATAATACAAATCTCATTCCTCATGTAGACTTCCCAAGATGTTGTCTTGAACTTCATCTCACAGGTGCTAAATGGCTTTTTATGCAGGAGATAAGCTGAAGTTCTCTGATGAAGGATAAGGCTGATAAGTTTGCTCCTTGGGAGCCAGGGGACAGTGTGGGTAAAGGTCACCTAGAAGAGAGAAGTAAGCTGGTAGCACAGCGGGTCATGATGACACTGAATCACCTTCAGGCCACCACCATCTCAAGGAGAGGAGCAAGGCATTGCAGAGGGCACAATTTCTCCTGATGCCTTCTTCCTAAGTCATGTGAAAGAAAAGATTTCTTTTTCCTCCCTTACCCTGCCAGGGCCTCTCATGGACTTCTTCCAGCCACCTGAGGCTCCTGCTTTTACTCTTCCACCAATGCCCTGCACCTTTACCCAGCCATGGCGTCATGGTGTGACCATTCCCTCTCAAATTTCTTACTTCACCCACTTATCCTCACCAAGGGCGTGCTCTACTCATATCTGGGTTTCTTACTTCCCATCACTCTTACTGAACTACAGGCACTTAGTAAAGAAATGGGAGCATCATCTAGTGCAGCTGCTGCTCAAACATAAGGGACTAGAACTATAATATTCCTTTATGAAAAGATCAGTGACAACTAATTTCGGCGGCGCATAGATAAAATACTGATTTAATTTATCTGGATCCAGTAAAATATGAAAAGAGCTTATAAGAAATCATGCCTATACCTTAGTTAATGAAATTCTGGGCTGCTTCTGGGAAGGCTGACAATTGTAAAACCCATCTGCCAAACTTTCATTCACAGTTGCATTGCAAAGTCATTACAGATATGACAAAACCCACCAAACTCACAGAGGTGTGTGTGAACACACACGTGAGAATGAGGAGCACGACACTCAGTATTGCTGGCAGCGTGGAGGGAACAGGAGAACAAGGAACAGGTGCTCTTGATACTGACAGCAATACTCAATGTTGCAGGACCTTTTTTGTTCCCACCTGAGAACCTGAGCCTGAATCACCTCTGCAAGCAAGCCATATGAGCTTTCACTCCTGGTGGTGCTCCTGACACATGGAGAAGGCTGCCAGAGACCTCAGGCCAGCCATCCATGGACCCTCTCACCCTTCCCATACCACCACGGAATGGTTTGAGTTGAAAGTGACCTTAAAGATCATTTAGTCCAGCCCCTCTGCCATGAGTAGGGACAACTCTCACTAGACCAGGGTGCTCCAAGCCTGGGAACACTTCCAGTGATCCAGGGGCAGCCAGAGCTTCTCTGGGAAACCTGTGCCAAGGCCTCCCCACGCTTTCAGCCAGGAATTCCTTCCCAATATCCCATCTGTCCCTGCCCTCTGGCACTGGGAAGCCATTCCCTCTTGTCCTGTCACTCCAGGGCCTTGTCCAAAGTCACTCTCCAGCTCTCCTGGAACCCCTTTAGGCACTAGAAAAGGTTCTAAGATTTTGGCTGGCCAGGCTGTGTGCTGCACCCTTAGAGACAGACACAGGGGCTGATGCAGATTGTTTTTACTGCTGCTTTTTGCATCTGGTTTGCTGCACCCAGAAACCACAGAAGGCTGAAATAAATCTGTTTTCACCCTATCCGCTGGTCACCTGTGTTTACATTTGTGCTCATTATGACACAGGGAATGAGGGTGAGCACAAAACATTGGTCCCTGGGGAATAGCGATTTTCGAGCGCTTACTCTGTAGGCAAAACGCAGGGTGCTGGCAAGTAATGCCTGCAAACTTTGATGCCTTGATTTCTGTTGCGTGGATCAATATTAATAGCAATATTGTATTTCCAGAGCTGGCAGAACTATTGATTATTTGGTATGTAGCAGTTCATTTATATTTGAGAGCAAACTGGGACACTGAAACAACAAATGTGCAGCTGTTAACAAGCAACACAGGACATCGAGTTTCAGTGACACAACTGGGATATCACTTCCTTTGTCTAAAATGGAACATCTTTAACATGTCAAAAATATAATTTACTTATCTGACTTATGCAGTACCTGGGGAAAATACCTTTTTCCCTGGAAGCTGCAGATTAAGGTCATGTTTCCAAATACGTGCCAAATCCAATCAATAATTTCATCCCCACTGTGTCCAAACACTCGAGGTATTCTTGAAGGGAAAATGTTTTGCTTGATATGTTTAAACAAGTATTAAATCAGATCACCTTGTGCATGAGAAGATTTCAATGAAAGAAAAGACAATGAGACATTACACTGTGGTTGCAGGAGCTGAGCCAGAGGGTTTTTTTTCCAACAAGGTTTTAAGTCAGTGAGAAAAAATAGATGCCTGTAATCTATATATGTGTGTAAATACATTTTAATAGAGTGAACCCAAAATAAAACTTTCTATATCAAACAAAGGGTTTGTTTACATTTGAAAGACATAATGTTGTACCCTTCCATGAGCTGCTTCATTAGGTCTAAGTCTACAGTTGCCTCCTAGGGACACATTTAACTATCAAGGACCAAACTGTTGAATGGAAATTATATAGAACATCTATCTTATGTCTGAAACTTCTGAAAGAGGAACCTCCCCATGGTAAGGGAGAAAAAAATTAAAAATAATGGGTGACACTTCCCTGTTGCAGGAAAGAACACCTCATAAGTCAAAAGATAGTCAAAGGACTAATAATCTTTTTACTTGAGCTTGAGGAGGCTGGGGAGGTGACTAGTAAATATGCAGGAAATGTACCTGTACTATACATTGGCTTTTGGGGGATAATACAGCCTGTCCTCTGCTATCAGCATGTTAAACCCTGCAGGCTTAGCTGCCTTAGCAACTGTCCACAGTTTGGACAGGTCAGGATCAAGGGAGGCTGAATCAGCCTCTGATGGTGGCTCTGCTCTCCCACTGCTGACAAACAGAGTTCAGAGGGAAGGAGTCCAGTTTCTCAGTTGGGCCTGAGCCTCTTAAGCCAGCAGTAATTAAATGTGCCCAGAAATATTCCCAGGCATGGAGGCCAACTGGCACAGAGAGGTTTGTACCCCTGCTCACAACCATGTCTTAACTTTCCTAACACAGCAGCTAAGTGCAAACAGCTCACAGGGATGAACCCTGATCCATGCTTAAGGATGATTTAGGAGCTTGCTAGCTGGACCAAAAGTGTGCTGAGAACTGCTTTAGTACTTTGAGTATACCCAGTTACATTCCCATGAATGTTCTCAGATACTGTTTAGCTTGCTTAAGTTATTGTTATGACATATTTCTTTTCCTGATCAAGATTACTTCTTTACAGCCAGGAGAAGGGAATTGTATGGCTGTAAATTTGGTTATGACAATAATCCTTTTGCTGGTTCATGAAATCACTCTTACTCAAAAGGAGGCATGTTTACTGCTGTCTGCAATCAAAGAATATTTGCAAGGAACCAGATGTGGTGTGTTTAAAGTGAAAAAAATGTTCTGCGTGGACAGATGAACTTCATAAACAAATCACTGTCCTCCTTATCCCACAGCACATGACTGACATCTGGCTGATACTACATTTTCAAGGTTTGCTACTTTAAATTGCTTATCCCCAAAAAAGCATCCCACCTCAAGTACTTTCCATACGCTCTAACTAAGCTACATTGGTGTGCTGCTTTTGGCTGGGGCAGAGTTCATTTTCTTCCAAGGGACTGTTAGAGAGCTGTGTTTTGGGTTTGTGTTGAACACAGGGTTGATAGCACAGAGATGTTTTTGTTATTCCTGAGCAGGGCTTGCACAGAGCCAAGGCCTTTGCTGCTTTTTGCACTGCCAGGCTGGGGAGGGGCTGGGGGTGCTTGGGAGGCTGGGAGGAGGCACAGCCAGGACAGGTGACCCCAAGTGACCAAAGGGATGTTCCAGACCATGAGACATCATGATGAGTGTATGAAGTAGGGGGAAGAAGGAGGAAGGGAAGATGTTTGGAGTGATGGCATTTGTCTTTCCAAGTCACTGTTACATGTGATGGGTTCTGGCTCTCTGGAGATGGCTGAACACCTGCCTGCCCGTGGAAAACAGGGAATTAATTCCCTTTTTTTTTTTGTTTGTGTGCAGGGATTTTGCTGTCCCTATTAAACTGTCTTTATGCCAACCCATGAGTTTTCAAGCTTTTACCCTTCCAATTCTCTCCCTGATGCTGCTGGTGAGGGAGTGAGTCAGGGGCTACAAGGGGCCTGATGGGGTTAAACCATGACAACTGGGATACCATTAGATGTCCCACAGCAACTTTCTTGCCTGACCTGAGAAAGGCAGATCAAGCCTGTTTTCATGGATTTCTCTGACCTACAAGAAGCTGAATGCAAGATCTTTACTTTAAGAATTGATTTTATCAAGTCAGGGCCATCTGGCAGAAGGTAGAGCAGGATTAATGCAATCCCAAACCAAGAGGAAAGATCTTCTTGGTACTGTGTCACCCAAATCTTGGCACCCTCTTACACCCCACAGAGACTCAAGGCAGAGCAGAAAGGCAGAGGAAATACTTCATGCCTACTCTCTCTTCACCGCACACACCACAAACCCTCCTCAGTGAAAAGGTTTCAAAGCTGCCATCAGAAACACTCAGTCAGAGGAGCACATCCCTTTGAACAGTTTCTCTTGTGACACTTCTAACAATCACCTGTGCAGCAACCTACTCGTGGTTTGCAGATGGAGCTTGGGAGAGAGCTCCTTATCCTGGTGAGCTGGCTGTATTTCAGCAATGGCCCTTTCTTTGTGGACACCACCAAGGATGCCATCCACATTTTGCACTTTTTCCCAAGGAAAAGATGGTGCAGACCTGTGTCAGGAGTTGGTGTCACCTCCCAGTTCCCATCTGGACACCTTTGTGGCCCTGGCAGAGGCAGCTAGAGGCACCATGTGGGCTCACAGCCTCTGTGTTTCACGGTGGCTTCCTGACTCAGGAAGCTATAATGCCAGGGGGATGGCAGAATCCTTCATGCCAGCAGAATCTAACGCCTTATGATCCTGTGATCTAGTGCAAAAGGCAGGAGGAGTGGGAAGCCCAGCAGGCACCTGATTGAAGAGGCTGGGGGAGATGAGAGGAGATGGTGTCCTGCTGTGTGCTTCTCCCACCTCTGTAACCTCCTTACTTTCAAAGAGCCTCCAAGGGCCTTTGGTTAGCTATTGTTCTCCAGACCGGGTGCATCAGCATCCCCACTACACTGAGAGTTTGGGATTCTCATACTGCCAGCCCTTTTGTTCCTGACAGAGAAACAAGCAGCTTGTTCGGCTTCAGGAGGAAGCAAGGCGTACAACTCAGACACCCCTGTGCTAACCACGTACAGGGTGATGCTGCATAGTCCAAAACCAGCGTGGGCTGGGCTGCCTGGGCATGTGATCATGCTCAGAGAGACCCAGAGGCATTCCACAAACATGTGTCTGTCCCTTTCCCTTCCAAAAGCGACCACAGCACCTGGGTTAATCCTCGGCACACCTGCTATCGATGTGTGGAGTCAGCAGTGAATGGGTGATTCATTATGTCTGGTTTTCAAGGAGGCTGCAGATCCCTCTTGGCCATTCATATGAAAAGGAGGCTAATTCAAAGCTAGAGCAAAGTTTAAGGAGTAATTCTGCACAGGCAGGCAGGTAAGATAATGTAAAAGTCATTCTTTTCTCTGTTTGGCCCTGTGAAATGAGAAATACTATCAGGGCAGTGCATTTTTTGAAACCTGCAATATTTCTTTTTTCCTAGGAAGGGCTGAAATAGGTTTAAGCACTACTGTTATCATCTCTAAAATGACAGAGACATTTTCATGTGAGTTTCCCTTCACAGTCAGATATCCATATTCACCGTGTGCATTCCTTTGATTCGGGGACTGCAGCTCCCCTGTGGTCCAAGGACTCAAGGTTCATTTTGTGTTGCTCTTTCTGCCAAAATGGGGTTATTAGAAAAAGAAAAAAAATGCAAGGTCACCCACAGCCTTGATAGAAACAGGAGGATATGAGAATATTAGCAAGAAACTATTAGCTGTAACATCCAGCTGCATTTGGCAAACCTGAGTGTATTTGGATTGCCTGTACCATCATTTCACTCCCCTGTTTCCAGATGATTGCCCTGGCCCTAGCGATTAACCACCTGAATACACCCAAGAAGGATATTCACAGAAAGGATCTCATGATAAAAAGGCTATTCCTGGCCTTCTTTCCATCACATCATAATCTGTCCACTAATATGGCTTGAGATCTCAGCTGATCAAAAGGTCATAAGATGCTACTGCTAAGTATCACTCTGTCTCTGTTCAGCCAAAGGCATTTTTACTCCATTCAACAGGCAGAGGAAAGCAATAGCAAAGCCTTCAAATCTGTTTGTACAATAGATGAAGTCTTCTCTTTATGGCATTTATCATCCTTCAGGGAATGACACCTGATAAATAAATCTCTAGTTCCCAGTGAATTTAAATAAAACAAAGGCAAATCATATCCCTGTGCACTGTAAATATGAAACTGAAGAGAACATAAGAGTTCCCAATCTTCCATCATCTCCTTTGCTACAAAAGCTATGAAGTGCTGACCATCCACAGCTTCTGCCAAAATCAAGGGAGTCCAAATCTCTGAGTACACTACAAAAAACATGCTAATAACATAGGAGGAACTTAAAGATACATAACTCATTTAGTCTAATGGTAAAACTTACACCTTTTTGTCTTCATGTTAGTAAAACCAAAACCATAAGAAAGGGGGGTTATTAGCACTTTGATAGCAATAATGGAGGGAAAATGGGGGGAAATCTAATAAATGGGCCAATGTCTTTCCCAGGGAATAACACTAGGGGGGACAATTTTCAAACATCCTGGGACGAGTAAAATACAGAACCACATCCCACCCAACACCACGACTTGGGCCAGCTGGTCACCGCTGTACTGGTGGCAACTGGTCCATGTGATGCCAGCCATTGCCTCCAGCAGCAACTGCAGCCACTTCTCTCTGTCCATCCTGTTCCCAAGCCTCTCAACAGGGGCAGGGATCGCTGCCCAAAACAGCAGGGAGAGAGGGCACCACTGCCAAGAGCCACCTGCCACCTGAAGCCCGTGTCTAGCGGGTCTGCAGAGGTAGTTCCTGTGAGCATTAGCATTGGAAATTCACTGTTTTGTGTCTCCAGCACACCTGAAATGTTGTCACAACCAAATTAAACCCCCCAGCATTTCCCAGACTATCCGCCCACTCTTTGGCTTTCCAGAGCTCTATGCCAGGACCGACAGACAGTTTCTTTAACTGCAACTGGCAGTCATTTTGCTCCTCTCCATGCTTTCAAAGCTGAGAGCCATCAAAGATTAGCAGGAAAAAAATCGTGACTATTTTTCCCTAAGAAGCAGAACTGGTAATAGGCTTCAGGAAAAATCCTCCTAAATGCAAGTGATAAGCGTAGACTGTGTGAAGGCTGACAGGTCTGATTATAATTATCACTGCGAGGGGACTAGCACTAACCTCCCTTCTAGAAGGCAATGACAATTCCTGGAAGGGAACATGCAAGTGAATTATCATAAACAAAATCATTGCAAGCAGAGTTGTCTTTCACTGGAAGACTAAACATGATCTAGATTCAGGGGTGAAAAAAACCCCAAATCTTAAGAATTTATTAAAGTTTAATCTGATAGAAAATGGCACTTAATCATACATTTAAGTTTTGCTGATTTCTGAATGATGGGAGCTAAAGAATCAAGCAGGACGCATGAGATGGAGTCATGCATGCAAGAGGTGTTTGGAAATAAAGGATATATTCTGAAGTATACTTGAAGAGCATAGCCTGCATTTAAACGTGGGCAAGGAGTCCCAGGGAGGATGTTGGTTCAGACTGAGACAAGTATTCAAAACCATGACAAAACTCAGGCCACTTTGCACCAGCCTTTCCCCCTTCCTCGCATCCTAGCAGGAAGAAGGCCAAACAGAACCAACACAGATCTCTTCCAATTGGTTCCATCCACTGAAATCCTGGCTTGGCATCTGTACATTAACTGAAATACTACAGCATCAGCTCTCAGCAGGGTTGTGAGGTAGATAGGATAGGCAGTATTCCCTCAAGATCATCCTGCCCCGACCTTTCTGCTTTCTTTGATGGCTTTCCATTTTTCTTAGTCTGCATGTTTTTTTGGCATTTCTCACTCCATTTCCATTGGACACTTGGAAATAGAGAAGCTTGGGCAGTCTGGACTGAAAGTAGTAGTACCCTAGCTTTTTTTTTTTTTTTTTCTGGAAACAGGGAAACAGATATTATCATCTTAATAGGGGCTATAACTGCAGACGAGATGAAGAGAAGAGCCTCAGAGTCAAAAGCAGTTCTAAGAGTTTCATTCTCATTATCTCTCAATGGAGTGGAGCAAATAAATTGTGCAAGGAGACATATGGAAGCTCACTACGCAAATGGCCTATTTAAGGCTCTTACTTCCTAATTAGGTCCGGTGTCAGGAGGTTGGTAACAATTATTCACACATAGATCATTTGGATACAATACAAACTGTTCTAAAACCCAAGCCATCATAATGGCGTGCATAAAAAGAAACTCAAATTAACGTTTTAGACTCATTTGTTTAGTGCTTGGGCTATCAGTTTCTGTAGCACTCATACCTAAATTTTGTGTCCAACATGGCAAAGCTGTGTTTTTGGAAAGGGAAAAGGAGAAAACAAAAACCATCACAGCCATATCCCCTTGTTCTTACCTTGTTCACAGATTTCGTCACGGGACTCTGCACAGGGAACCCACACTCTCTTCCCAAATTCTTCATCTGACTCTGTGGTGTTTCCAAGAGCAAAGAGAAAAAGAAAACTTTGATTGTAGGGATGACTGTGTAGAAAACATTCAAGCACACAGCGTTTAGCCCTGCCCTTTTGATTTCCTTACATGTTTCAGTGTGACCACCACCACTTGTCAGCTGGGGCCCTCTGAGCACCCAGGGGTGGGGTCTGTCCTCATTCCCACAGTGTTTTGTAAGGCCCCCCAAGCCTCCCCTTACCCCACACAGATGTGCAGGCTTCCCCTCCCAGGAATCCCTTGTAGGC
This sequence comes from Vireo altiloquus, assembly GCA_013396875.1. NCBI lineage: Eukaryota > Metazoa > Chordata > Aves > Passeriformes > Vireonidae > Vireo > Vireo altiloquus. The sequence continues at coordinate 4,940 of VZRF01015386.1, read as the reverse complement.
ATGTTGGCACCACAGAGCCATCCTGGCTTTCCCCAGCAGCCGTGGGGCACACAATGAGCCCTGATCTCAGGCAGGGATGCCGCGGATTCCTCTGACAACCTGTGCTAGAAAAGCTTGGGGAGAGAGCAGGAAGGTGTCACAAGAAGCCAGCCTGCCTGGTTTGTATAAGATTTAAAGGAGGGAGCTGAAGCCAAGGATTACCACATTGCAAAACCATTTAAAACAGAGTAAGTGATCATGATTCAACATCGTGACTACAGCAAACCTGCGCTGCACTGTGCTTTGGTACTTCTGGTATGAAAATGAGGTCCTCCTGCCCTTCCACCTCCTCTCCTCTTTGTCCACCTCTCCAGCCCTTCACACAATGGTGAAATATTTTACATTTTCACCTGTGGTGATGCAGATCAGAGAGGGTTTGCTTTGCTTTGCTTTGCTTTTCACTGATTTTGCCAAAGGCATCCTTTTAAGCGTCAGCCTGTGCAAAGATAATAGGTGACACAATTCTCTGTAACTGGAATCAGCAACAAATCAGCCATCTGCCACTCCAGGGGTCTGAGATTAACCCAGCTACTGGACCGTGACTGCAAAGCATTTGCACATTTAGATTACAGAAATGTGAGGTTACAGATCCAAAAAAAAAGACTGGGAGTGGGGAAAGTGTGGGGAGAAGGAGTGGAAGACAATCTCAGAAGAGCCATTTAGATTAACCCTTCCCCAAACAAGTCACCTCATAACAGCTCCAAGCAGACAATGTTTCTCATTATGAAGTGCTAAAAGGATGAAGGATTTGAAGGAAGCAATTTGAGACACATTAGACATCATGTTTCTGGAGAATATGTCTAAAGACACCTCTTTCACACAGGGAGAAATGAAGACAAAAAAAACATAGATCTGCCTTGTCAAAGCCTTCCCTCCTTGGGAAGCATGACCAAGCTGCCCAGATGGCTTACTTGAGCATTTGGAAAGTACAAGAGTATAATTTTTGCCCCAAGATGGACAAGATCCACAATCCAATCTATGGTCAAGATTTCAAGAAATGAAAGAGGTCTGCCTACTGGAATAACAAGATCTGTGAAGGTCTCTTCATTTGTTGCTCCCAGTTTACCTTCTTGAATAACAAACACTACTTGGCTACCACGCACACATGGATGATGTCCCTCCACATTAGCACCTGTCCATGTCTTTGGGATTCTCTCTATAAATCTGTTGGGAATTGTTACTTGATAACTGAAGTATTTGAAAACTGAAGAAGTTCTAATCAGTAGTAAACACAAGCTGGCTCCAGCTCTAAAAGCATGAGCAATGGTCTGTACAGTGTGTGGTGGGTCAGGACAGACATCAGGGGCTCCTCTGGTCATATTGATAGGTTTTAACGCCCACTCCTGCCATGTTTTCTTGCAGGTTAGAATCCCACAGATCCCTGAGATTCCCCATCCTCAAAGACCTCAGGTTAAAAAGAGGAGGTTCTGCCCAGAGGAAAAGGTATAGCTGCAGCCCAAAGTGTTAGCAAGAACATCTGGAAAATTCTGGAACATCTCACCTCCGAGAAAAGACTGAAGCATCGGAACTGTTCAGTCTGGAGGAGAGAGGATTCCAGAGAGATCTTGAGCATCTGCCCATACCTAAAAATGTTCCAGGAGAGCTGGAGAGGGACTTTGGACAAGGACATGAAGTGACAGGACAAGAGGGATTGGCTTCCCACTGCCAGAGAGCAGGGTTAGGTGGGATGTTGGGAAGGAATTCTTGGCTGTAGAGTGGTGAGGCCCCGGCACAAGTTTCCTAAGGAAGCTGTGGCTGCCCCTGGAAGTGTTCCCAGGCTGGATGGGGCATGGAGCAATTTGGTGTAGTAGGAGGTGTCCCTGCCCAAGGCAGGGGGTGGAACTGCATCAGCTGTAAGCTTCATCTCAACCCAGCCTTGCTAGGATTCTGTGATTCTATGAAATTCAGGCAAGGTCTGCATGGTACGTGCCTTGGGAGGGGATGGCACTTCAAACACCTCAACTCACAACACCCAAAGAGACAACTGAAAGCCAAACAGCATGTACACGAGTTTATAGAAACCTACGTGTTTTATGTATGTGCTTTATTCAGAGAAAACAGGGACGATGCAGTGGGACGTACAAGAACCTATTCCAGCCTCTTTGGCCAAGGTTTCCTGGGCCAAGCACTGCACACCCTGCAGTTGCAACAAAGGAAAAGAGCAAGAAGAAATGGCAGCAAGCTGAACTGCAGCAAATACAGGGTACAAAGCACAGCTGAGAGGTGAGGAAGAGCAAGGGATCAGCTGCTGTAGTCATCCTACTCCATACAAAACCAGCTGGCATCCACTCAGAAATGAGTGCCACTCCCAACAGCGTTGATTTGGGACAGAGCATTTGATCCTCCACAGAGGAAGGACTATTGATCTGTGAGGAGCTGTGAGAAGAAGAGGGTGAGGGGAGCATGCTAGACAACACCTTTAAGTCTGCCTGAACTCCCCCCCTATTTATCACAGTATTTCCAAAAGGCCTTGCCTGGCCAGGGGTTGGTGCTCCCAAACCAGGTCTACGTGTCTGAGACCAAAGGTGAGGTTTGAAGTGGTTTGGATGTGTACTAGGGCATGGTTTTCAGGTGAGAAAGAGGTCACGGGGATCATCCCATGCCTGAGACTACAAAATGGGCCAAGCTAACAACCCAATAATCCACAAGCTTCTGAGATGCAGCAAGCTAATGAGGCTCTGCCCGTGCTTTAGAAAGGTCTCCTTGAACTTGACCTGCTGACTATGTGAGGCTGTTATAACAGGATCTAGACCTGTTTTCAAAACCAGAGACTGGGGTTTTGCCTTTCTCCAGTCGCTAGTTTCTGTAATGGAAACCTAAAACTTCAAATATAAATTCCAAAATGATCTGAAAAGAACATTTGTGGAGCAGGGAGGAAAAAAATCTTTGTATTCAATTTTAACTACTGAATTAAGGTTATAATTTCTAAAATATTAAAAAAAAAATCAAAACTCTGTTAAAAAAAGAGGTGGTTTGGGTTTTTAAGTATCTTTTCCTTGCCTGCAAAGGGAAGGACAAGGGGATCAGCACAGGGCAAACCCTTCCCCTTTCAGACAGAAATCACCACAAAACTCCAACCCATTTCTTGCAAATGAACCAACATCACGATTTGACACAGTTTCAGCCCTGCATATTTGCTTGTTGCCTTTTTTTTTTTTCTTGTTTTATGCAGATGGGTTATTTTTTTTTTTTTTTTGCAGGAAGGGGCTTTTTCAGCCCCGACAGCGCCACTGCATCGAGTAGGAGCGGGGCTGAGCCGCGGAGCTCCCGCTTGGAAGTTGCCTCATCTCCCAGCAAATGAGAAACGGAGGGAAACACCGACGCAGGCGAAGCTGCACCTTGCAGCAGAGACTCGTGTCCTACAAGTAACCTTGCATCAAGACACAGACCCACAGCAGCAGCCTTACGGGTATAATGAGGAGAGGAGGGAGACAGCGGCTAGGAGGGGAAGGGCAACAGGGAAACAAGTCAGAAAACTCCCCGAGAGTCTTTCCTTTTACTCCTTAGGAAAAAAAATTTAAAAATTTTAAAAATATATAAACCCCTCCGTGATACAGAGATGGAAGGAGGAGATAAGACCCTTTACACTCCAAGTCCCCCAGCCAAGGTCCCCTCCCTTTCCTAGAGCTCCTAAATATCACTGGGGATAGGGGGAGGCTGGAGGAGAAAAGGGTCACATTTAAAAGGCGAAGGGGAAGCAGGGAGGAGGGAGGACACTCCTGAGCCCGGCCAGTGGCCCCATGGTCTTTGCCATTCTCATTCCTGACACGTTTCCCTGCTCTCCAGCACAGCCCAGCTTCGAAATATTAGTGTGGCGCAGAGTGCCATTTTCGAGTCGCTGCAGCTCCTTCTTGGCACCGGTTCAGCTTTTTGTCTTGCCTTCTCCTCCGAGCGCCCAGTGGAGGGAGGAGGAAAGAAAGGAAGAAAATAAAGCCCCGCTGCTTCACTGCCGGGGCTGTCAGGCTCCCCGCAGCACCCCCAGCCCTGCCTGCGGCACCCCACACCCTCCCAGCCCGCTCCCGACCAAGCCGCTCGGCAAACATAAATCTCCTTCCACCTCCACAGCAGTCAGCTCACAGCCTCCTTCCCCCTCTCCGCCGCCACCCCTTTTCATCGCGCTCTCCTTTGTACTCCTCTAAATTTTTCCAGCCAAGCGTTACAACCCTTCCACCCTCCCTTTCTCCTCCGTCCCCAGCCCTCCCACCTCCTCCTCCTCTCGCATCGGCAGAGAGGATCGTGCCATGGTTTCCAATGCCCTGGCATCTCCCGCATGGAGCGGGGACCCCCTGCCCCGGAGCTGCCCGAGCGCGGTGCCCGTGGGCGCACAGCCCTGTGCACACACACGCGTGACAGGGCGCGACATGCTCGGCATCCTCGGCGTGCCCGCAAACACAAGCCTGCCTTTGGCAGCCGAGTCCCTCCTCCTGCTTGTGGGGCCGGGAGGAAAGCGGAGGCAGAATAACAAGGGAGGGACACTGTATTTCTTTAAGCAACCCAAACATGGCACTGAGCGCTTCCACCAACAACTTCTCAGCCTGCTGTGCTGGCAACCAGCTGCTGGTTCCAGCCTGGCACCAGCTTTGATTTGTTTTTCTCTCCTCTTAAACGCCCTCCTCCCAAATATTTATTCCTTTTTTTTTTTTTCACCGTTTTTTCCTCTTAAGTTTTTTTTCTTCTCTATTTTCCTCTTAGCTTTTCCATAGAGACAGGGCTGGTCCATATGCTTGCCACCTTACCTCTGGTGATGGAACCTGAGGGAACAGCATGAAGCTGTGTCAGAGGAGGTATAGGCTGGATATTAGGGAAATGTTTGCTTCCCCAGAGGGTGGTCAGGAACTAGAACAGGCTCCCTAGGGCACTCATGGCACCAAGGCTACCGGAGCATTTGGACAAGGCTCTCA
>VZRF01015381.1:140703-195396 GCA_013396875.1 Vireo altiloquus | reverse complement strand
AACTTCTAAAACCCCAACAAGACCACATCAACAATCACCTCCAAAATCACATTCTGTAGGTGAACCTCTTGCTTTGGTCTGATAAAGTCTCCATGTGCCAAGCAAGAGAGAATTTTCATCAGCCCCAAGTGATGGTGTGTTGAAACAACAGGCAGTGGTGAGCGCAAGGGATGTCAAGATTTCCAAGGCTATTTGTTGTAATATTGATGCCCTGAAACTGAAAAAGGCAAGATGTTCTTGCAGTTCTGTCAGGCATGGCTGGGGTCGGTGCTGTGGGAGATGCTGAATGTGCTATGAGCTTCTCATATGTGTCCTCTCACTTTGCACAGTAAATGAAATATACTGTTCTAAAGGTGAAAATTGATCGAGAACAGCAAGGCTGCACCAGGACTCTAAGAGGAACATAGCTTACTCTGACTCTGAAATTGCCCATATAATCATGATATGTCAGAAACTGACTTGCATCTCCTTCGAAGCAACTTCTGACATCAACTAAAGAAAAAATCCGAAACAAAAAAGAAAATCCAGCTAACCAGCTTTTGGTTGGAGAGTGGCTGGATGAACCAGATGCTGAAACACACAAAATTTGTCTACGGAAAATGTGAGCAGTTTGGTTATATTAATGGAAATTAGAAGCTACAGCTATATTTTAAAACATTTCATTTATGTCAATATAAACTCTGCTGTAAGTAATGCAGAAGTTGTGCTAGCAGTTTGATTGACTTGTGAGGAGGAAAACTAGCAATGAACTCACACAGCACAATAATTTCAAAGGTGAAGAAATATCTGTTTCCCTGCAGCAAATCTGCAGCAGGGTGTGTGCAACATTTCTGGATTTATCTGTAGTCCAGGATGCAGCTGCCCTTCTTTTAAGTACCTAATGACCCTCATTCTTTAATTAAAAAGGTAACAAGTACTGCATCAACTGGGAACCCAGCCACATGACTGTTTCTTTCTTTTGATTTAACTTCTGTTCTATCAAGTAGTTTTTCCTGCAATGTTACGAAGAAAAAAGTCATCAGCTTTGTCATGCTAAGTGGCACACTAGTTTTATTGTGCAAAATGTTGTATGTGCATATGCAATAGCTATGACAACATGAAATACCACGATATGAAATTTTAAAACAATGCAATTATTAACGCAAGACAGACACATTTTTCAATAACTGCTTTGTATGTTTGATACCATAATCATTTATATTAGATGTCTCGAAATGTGACACCATTAGAAGCCTTTTTGACATAATCATTTTCAAACTTGTCAAACAACTGTGGTACTTGGTGGTATCTTGATATTTTTTGTTGGTTTTGGTGACATGAAAGACTCAAGTGAGATTGCTCATCAGCACTGTCTTCCCTTTCTTCTTCACTATGTTCTGTTGCTCTTGTCAGCTTCTCAGAAAGCATCTTAAAAGCTTTCATATGTGTTTCTTCCTCAGCCGTAGCCTAACCACCAAGCAACAATCTCAAACTTGCCTGGATAGTTTTTATGCTTCCAACATTTTGGTTTTAAAGAGGGTCTGTCAGGTTCTTCACCATAAGCTCATCTGGCCTCTGAACAGATTACATTTCACTATCTCTCACAGACACCTCAAAAACCCCCACCCAGAACAGAGAATATCCCTCACACCAGTGGAGCTACAGCAAACCAATTGTGTCAAATAATCTGCTGGTCAGAAAGCACACTCTGAAAAAAAGCACCAGTACATAACATTTAACAGAGTGTTTTTAAAAAAGATTAGAGAAGGTTACAAGACTTTTTTTCCATTCAGCTGTAATGAATCATTCTGTGGTTGGTGTTATCTCTCCCTGTTTTTCCACTCTTTAAACTTCCCGTTCGTCACAAAGTCACTTGCTGCTGCTGTGGCCACCCAAAAGATATCTGTGTAGTTTAAGCCAGTTATCTTGAAGAGATGGGTACTTTCAGCAGGCAGTCCAGCCCTTTCAAAAATAGGTGTTTCAGATAAATAGGAGAATTAACATCTGAACTCACTATCTGTCTTTACCACCACTCAGAGTCAAGACCTTTGCCTTACTCTGTCTAACTTCTGGAGCCCACCCAATCTCCACCCATTCTTGGCTTTAACAGCCAAACTGAGAGGCCACCCCTCTGACACTCCCAGATCAAACATTACACAAATTATTGTAAACTGCCTAACTGATCTAATTTCCAGTGCTTTACAATTTGCTATTCATGGCCTCATGATACCTTTTTATATTCTTTTGGAATTGTTTACATTAAGTGAACTACAGTGGGCAGTACAATCCTGATAAATCAATCCTGAGATGTTTAAAGGAGCTATGCAGAGTTCATAAATTGTATTGTTCACATAAGAGTGAAGCAGGTGAAGAGATGGAATTTGGTCTCAGATTCCTCTATGTTAATCACTCATCACAACAACCAAGTTGCATAGCAGGTAGAGTCAGGGTATGCTTGAAATCAGTCACTATATTTAAAAATAAAAGTAATCAGCAAAACCAGGAAGATGAGAATCTGAGGTGAGTTGTAATTGAGTTGCTTCATTAAGATGCTTTGAGAATTTATTTCTTCCCTACCCATCTCTCCTTCAGGAAGCTAAGTTAGTCAGCTAGAAAACTACACAGTGACTTCTCATGTCTGCATCAGTCTTTTTGTCCTTTCTCATAGAAAGGTAGTCCTCCATCCGTAGCTTTACATCAGTAAGTGCTGTGTTTAGAGTAGTAATCTTCACTTTACATAATCCTCTCCTTTATATACTCCTGCTTTCAACAGGGAGCAAATGCCAAGTTGATCACGCATAAGATACACACATAAATGCCAACCAGCTCAGCTGTCTTCTTCCTCAGCTTCCCAGTATTGTTGCAATGGATGATGTTGAAGTGCATCAGTGCTGACACTTATCCTATTAAAGCTATGGAAATGCACATCAGTGCTACTGTAATAGTATCATTCTGTGCATTTTCCTCTTCTGGCTGAACAGGCAATATGATTGATGACAGAAAGCCAGGTTAAGCAGAAAGAAGTTACTAGTAAAATAAGTATTTCAATGAGTCGTGAATAAAGATTTAAAGGCAAGCCAGAACCTATAGTTAAACACAGGCTATAGATCAATTTTCTTTAAAAAGCAAACTCTTCTTTCAGTTATAACTGAACTTTGACTTAAAAGAAAACTTCAGAAGACAAAAATACGCATACATGAATCAAAAATATTCAGCTTGAAATCCAGTGAGGCAGCATGGATTCTAGAATCTGAAAGATATAAAAGGATGATAAAAATACAATCCAAACTCAAAAGATAAAGAGCACCAGAAAGTGAGAAAAGCAAAATTCAACATACACACAGACTGGGGAAAAAGGCAGAAAGGAAGAAATATTTCCTCCACAAAAACAAAGAGACTGCCACTCTGTGGCACCTTTTTAAACAACATTTGTAAAGAAGTTTCTTCTGTGACAGAAAAAGGAAGAACAAGAAACTAATGGGTTTACATGGTAGCCACAGTTCATTATTTTATTTTGGTTTTATATTTATTCTCTAAATCACTTTCTTACCATCTGAAAGATATATATAAAGAGATATAGATATAAAGAGATTCCCTTAGCAAACAGAAAAAAAAATTTAATTTCCTCAAATCTTACTATTAAGATGCTTAAATTTTGACTGTGGTGGTTTTTGTTTAAAGGATAATTTCAAATTTGCCATAGAAGGAAGTTGCATCCACAGGTATTATCAAAGTGCTGTCACACCATGACTCACAACCTGTGTGTTTCTGAGGGATGCCCATTTCCAGTTGCCAGAGCTGTTCTCTCTCCACTCACCCTTTCCCAGTCTCTTCCAACGCAGTTAATGCCACTTGCTGGTTTGCTGCTGCCAGTACAGGTTTCAGTGATGCACTCAGCTCTAGAGAATAAGCTCAAGACATCCCACTCAGTTCAGTAGATTTGGAAATTATGATTATGATAAAACTGAAGCTCAAAAAAAAAAACAACCCACAAAAAAAACCCCAAAAACCAAACACCTGGACCAAAAAACATTACTTCAATACAAAATCTACCAGTTCTGGAAATAGACAGATTGGCAGGAAATATCAACACCACAGTGTAGTGGCAATTTGCAGGCAGTCTAGTTTTGCATTAAATAAGTATTGTACAAGTACAATTTCTTAATTGTGTTAGTATAAAATTCCTACTCTTGTAGGAAAACATGAGTATGACAGAGGAAAGCATCACAGAACAAAAATCTTCAAGAGAAAGTACCATTAAGGAGATTATTCCAAAGTATGTTATTTAAATACCAAATAATATTTTTTTAACAAGATACTTGGGGTGTATCTGAAGAATCCACCTAGATTCTCAAACTAAAAAAACTCAACAGTTTATTCCTTCCTTTTCCCAGCTGATTCTTCTTTTGAGGACAAAGAATCTCTAAAGAAAGAATCTGACTGCAGGAAAGGAAAAGCACTGATAGCTGCACTGCTGCTTGGGTGTTTATGTGATATTACATGTCTATCACTCCAGAACAGTAGGAGAAAGTAAGTGTGAAGTTTAAGTACAAACTCGCTACCATTCTGTCAGCTGTCACCATTTCCTCACTCTAGTCCTCCACCATTCATATTTCTTTCCAGGATCCGATTCTGCTGAGGTGCAATTTACAATTTACAAGCTGCTCAGGATAGATTATATCAATTTTTTAAAACTTCTGAAATGAGTCATAACCACAAGACTCCAGCATTAACCACATCACATAACTCCCTTGTTTTACTGCTTTGAACTTTTACAATTAAAAAAAAAAAAAAAAGGTAGTACAAACAGAGGACGGGATAAACTACTCCAGTCAGAGACAAAACATTTAAATTTTTTTAAAATGTTATTATATTTCTGTTCAGAAATTTTCAACATTCTTGACAGCATACATCGATAAATCTTCTCACCTTCCTCCCCATAGAAATAAAACTCATAAAGCCAGGGTGCCCAGTGCTGGGGAAGGACTCAACAGATTAAAATCTCAGATTGCCTTGAAAGTGTTTTGAGGAGCTCAGGACTGAACATATACCAGGAACAGAAATTAACCATTTAAAAGAAAAGAATATCCATCAATATATTTCTAGGGCTAAAAACTTTCTTTCTGTGGATGACACAGCTTTGCTTAGCTCATATACCATTTAATCAATCTGATGCTTCTAGAATTTCTGTGTGCCATTTCAGGAGCAAGAAAAAGATGTTTTCCAAGCATGCCTTAATGAGGTTTTAATGGTGATAGAGATAAACTTTATGATGAACTTGCAGTGCTAATAAACACTGTATCCAAAAATCTGCCCCCAAAAGTCACCTCTGGACCTGTGGTTCACACACTGCACAGCTGAATTGACACAAGGTGCTCCAGGCACCTCTAGCAACCCCAGCAGCTGTTGTGGCAACAGGTGATCAAAACACATCCACCTGCATTCTAAGACATAACAGGCTCATCATCTGTTGAAAATTACATTGATGAATATCTTGCTTATCCAAAAATGATTGCTAGATTGCACACAAAGAAAATTTGGAAGCAGGACAATTCATAATTAATCAAATGGATTACAAAAGATTCTATTTAATTTATATAAGTTCAAGATAATTACTTTTAGCATATTATATGCATATAGTTTGAAATATGAAACTGTGTTTTCTAGGATGTTGTTCTTAAAGGTATATACATATTGATGTTACCTTATGAAATTCAAAATTATTTCTATAGTAGGATTTGTAGCATTTTTGGAAAGTTTATTCTTCTCATTTGAAAGAGACGATGTTTTAGCAGCTACTTTGAAGTGTGTACATTTTACTTCCCTACTCATTTCAAAGAACATGCTAGTAAAACCTGTAGGCTGAATTATTTCACTAAAACAAAATGACAAAGGACAAGATGGAGGGAATGACATACAAGAATCAGCAACAGGAAGGAAGAACATGACATAACTGAAAAATGCTGAAAATTCAAGGGTGACTGTCTGAATTAAGTTCAAATGTTGAAAAATGATATGGTTTCCTTCCTGTAGGTTTGCATTCTGTTTGTGTACACATGTATACAAATATCATATCCAACCTTTCTCTAGTTAGTAGTATTACTTTTATATTACATTACAGCTTTCACAATGAATCTTCACTAAGTTTTAAGCAAGGATAGGCTGCTTGCCAGTGAAACAGAATAATCTGCCTTTTTAAAATGTGCAATACAGGGTTTACATCATTACCACATCATATGAGACTCCAGTGCTGCATGTTTCCATGTCCTCTTAAATTAAACTGTAATAGAACTTTTCGGCACATTTAATCAAAAACAAGCCAAAGATGCTACTGGTATTAGCTGTCTATGCCACAAAAATTTGTGTTTTTTCTGTATGCAGGTAAAAAAGAGAGATACAAGAAAGTGGTGACTAATCACTGTCGTTCAGGGGTGCAGGAGGCCACTTGTTTGGCTGCACAGCCATGAAGGTGGACTTGGTACAGGGCTAGGGCTAGCTCACCACAGCGCTCACATAAATCACTGCATCGAACCATCAAAGCCTTGAAACCAGTCTGCCTGCACTTTTTTTGCAAATTATAGGTTTACTTCTCCCCCTTAGCAGCTCTTGTACACACAGTTCTTCTCAAGGTGCAGATCTGTATCTGCATCTCCTCCACCTGCAAACAGTTCTTCAGCACAGCATGCAACAGGTGGGCATTCCCCAGGCTTTTCTCTACAGATGAAGCCAGGCTGCCTTCCTTATTTTTTAATGTCTTCATCTGTTTATGCTTTTTATGACCAAGGATGTTGTCTGTGGTGGGTGGCAGAGTGTGGTAGAGCCCTGGAAGCCCCATATGCAAATGAAGAAGGGGCAGGCTATGAAAGTTCCTGTCTTGGGGTAGCATATATGCACACACATTCCACGTGGCTGCCAAAGTCAGTCTCTGCTGGCAGCTGTAACCACTTTAAAGTGCTTGCCATCAGGGTGCCAAGCATGATAGGGAGCAGAGGTCCCAGTGGGGACCACAGCTGTTTGCCAGCAGGCTAGCTCTGGTTGATGCTATTTTCTCTGCTGCTGTTGCCATAGGAGACTCTCAGTTGAGGAAGAGCTGCTGACTTCCCCCTCTTCCACCCTCCTGTCTGCTACAGCACATTCCCTGCCTCTGCATATCTTGCCTCACATAAAAAGGCACCTGTCTCTAAACCTCCCCAGCATTCAGCCTCCCTCTCTCCCATGAGAAAGTTTAAGGTATAAACCTCAATTTTCCTATAGTGGAGGAAGCCCCAGGCCAGATCCTATTGTTGAGCAGGATGGTCTGAGCAGGATGTCAGCGAGAGAAAGGCCCCTCCCCTGGGTTGTTCTTGGGGGTGGGCATGATGCTACTAGAGAAGTGTGACAAGGTCAAAAGAGAAGCTGGAAACTGTCTGCTTAGGACTCTCTCCTCCCAACCCAGGCCTCACATCTGAAGACCTGCTGGAGACCAACACAGTGACTCTACACATGCCAAGCTGCAGCTGACTGAGGTTTCAACCCTGTGTCCTCTGAACATCACTATTGTCATTTTCCATCTCTGGAGAAAGCAGGACATGATACTCAGAGCTCCTGTGGTCCCCAAGGAGTCCCAGATGGAGATGAATTCTTCTGACTGGTTTCAGACCCTCTTTGCTTAGGAGGAAGGCAGACATCCTCCTAGCACCACGCCCTCCTTCAACTGGAGGTCAAAAGCAGAAAGGTGTTTTATAGCATGACATTAGTATGTCCAGCAGAACCTAGAGCAGAGACTGAGGCTTGCTAAGATATTGCCAGAGCACCATGTCAAAGCAAGTGTGGCCATATCCATAGGAATAAACAGCAGAGTCCTTAGAGCCCCAACAACTTTCACATCATGAGCAGACGTTCATGAAAAATGCTGGCTGTCAAGTTAAATACTTTTCTGAGACCACTCACCACATTTACAGATGATTCTAAGAGCTTACAGGTTTACTAAGCAAGTCCAATGCCAAGGAATATTCTTGCACATGATTCAGTTCAGTACCATAAATGCAACTGGAGTATAATGATATAGAATGGATGCTGGACAGACATTAAATGGAAAACAAGAAAATCTGAGAACTTCCATTTGGCTTGAGCAGACATCTCTGGGTGTCTTCTCTCAGTATGACTGTAACTTGCTGGCTTTGCTGCCAGATTTCCCACACACACAGAGGCAAAATATTTTAAAAGTTGTATGGAACATTTTGGTCTAGCTAAATAGCCAACTCATGGGGAAGCATCCAACAAAGACAAATTTCTGTAATTCAGATTCTTCCTTAGGGAGTTGCTTTTAATATCAAATATTCTCTTTCAAACAACTTTCTAGGATTAAGATGTGTTGAATCCATCAGGTTGCTGTCACCATTCCTGTCTAATGTGAATCACACAGGGAAACAAAACAACTGAAGCTGAGCAATGTGGTAGGACACTGGGCCTGGAGATGAAGTTTTGTATTGTAACTGTTTTGGAATACAGCATTTATATTTTAATGTGAAAATTACAAGTGAGTTTAAGATGCAGAAAAAAAAATTTCTGACTTCTTAAAGTGTGTTGTTTAAAACTCCAGGTGTCTTGATGACTGCATTGTGTTATACACAACACTTGACTTGCATTAAAAATAAACAGCTGTCACAAATTTTATACAAGAGAAAAATGTACTTCTGCCACTTGTAGCTAAAGTAACTGCTTCTTTGTGTGTTTCTGATGGTGAAACCTTCAGGCAAAGTGGTGAAAGTGAAATTAGGAGGAGACATGCAAAAATATCAAATTTCTGAGCTTTAGTTAATGAAAGCTTATGAGTTAAGTTAGTTATGATATATTAACTGGACATAATTGAGAGCATTGAAAAATGCAGGTGAAAAATGTGTGCAATGAGATTTTAAAACTAATTTTATCTTGGTGTTCAAAGCTGAAAGTGAAGGAAAATTTATAGCTACTCCTATAAAACAAATAGACCTGTTGTGTAGGTATAAAATTCTGCATTTAGAAACGTGTATAACACTATTGATTTATTATACAGAGAAAAGAACTGCAACTAATATCTGAAAAACCGTTTACTTACTTATAACAAGATTACTCTTTTTATAGCCTATAAAAATTATTTCCGTAATTGAAATAAAGATAGAACCTCTCTCATTTAAGGATCAAATAGCTGCTGGCAACATGATAGAGTTTTTGTATATGTAGAAGAGGAGAAGGAATTGTTTAAAAGAAATTATTAGCAAAAGTCTTCCAGATAGGTATGATGGCCTTATAATTGCATTTATATATTTACATAATGTGTTATCAGTAACACACAACTCCGGAACTAAAATATGCATGGAAAGAGAAAAGATTATAAACTTTCAGTTAGGCACCAGAGTGAGATTCATTAGATTTGGTCTTGAAGTCCACCAGATTTGATCAGTGATGATTATCCATATATATATGTGGGATATATATGTATTTCATATCTGTCTTTGTGTCCAAGACCTGTACAGAGGAAACAAGTTTGTTATACCTCCAACCTGTAGGATGACCCTGTGAGAGTAGCAGGGTGTTTGGCACTGGAGTCATGTGCAGTAGGGATCCTTGCAACCAGGACCACCTCCTATGTGCATGACGTGTACACATGGACTGTGCACAGCAAGGACACAGGAAGGAAACGACGACAGCAGAGGCAAACCTGGTTTTGAGATGACTCAGAGGTGATTTCTGATGGTCTAGCACATGCTATCTTGGAAACCCCGGGAGAAACCCAAGTTGCAGTTCACAAATAGAATGAGTCATCTATTGAGTCACAGGCTTTCTCTGCATCATCCTCTTCCAGGAGGACCTTCATCTATAGATAAAAATACATCACCAGCAGCATAAAAACCTCCTGCCCACAAGCAGCTATTACATTCTGTCCCAGTGACCACCCTGTTTGACGTATGAACACTCACTTCATGAACAAACCCCTGATTTTCTTTTCCCATCCACAGGAACATACAACAGAAATATCACTTGTAGTTTATCTCATGCTTCTGTCATATACTGGGGAGGCACATGACATTTATCACTCAAATTTAATCCCTTAGCACAAAAGGTGTCCTGTGCCAGGTGCAAAGCTTGGCTACTGCTGGACTGTGCAGCTCTGCTACATGCAGATAAACTCTGCATCCATTAAACAAGCTGAACCAGCATAAACCCTTGGATGTTTGGCATCTGAAACAGGATCCAACATTTAAAATGTTTCTGAATGTCACACCAGTACTCACCATTTCTAACAAGCAGTCTTCTAAGGACTGGGGTTTATATTAGAAATCTTCAGTTGGCTAGATGTTGTGATGACTGAAGACATTGTATCAAGACCGCTTTTTCTGGCCCTAGTTATTTTATTAACTTAGATATACAACAAATTGTTTAGAAATATATAGTCTTTTTTACTTGCATGAATTGGATCAGCATCTGAAAGAGTCAATAAAGAGAAGAACTCAGTGTAATTTTTCCTGCAGAATCTTAATGAATGCAACTTGAAAAGTTTCAACTCCTTTGGCATCTTCTTTAGACTAATAATATTTTAACAAAACTTTGTTAAGATTTAGCCTTCTCAATGTCATCTGTTCAACTGCCTCTGAGTTGTGCACTCTTTTTCTTTATAAACTGTCAGAGCCTGAATGAAGAGATGGGACTATCGAAGGCTATTAAACGATTTATTACTTAGAAATAAATCAGATTAGACATCAGTCTCAGAGGTCATGGATTTAGAGTAGTAAGTTGTCCATACCTTAGGAGATAGTCACAAGTTTCTAAGTTACATGGCAATATATAACTTTCTGGTCCAACGAGCACTTAGCACAGAGTTTTGTTTTGACCTTATACCTATCACCTTTAATACTTTCTACTGCATTGCTTCTGTCCTTCATCCAATAGCTTGCTATCTCACATACACACATATACTTCTATTATAGCATAAAAATTCTTAACTTAAACTATAAAATCACATGACTACACTTAAGAATCTTCTACTATATCACTCAATACAGTTTCTTATTTACCTAAAGCAAATTCTTACTTATAACTATAGAAACATAGGTTTATAATTTCTCTGCTTAATGTCTGTGTACCTTTATCATTACATCAACCCAAGCTCTATCCAAGGCTGTAAGTCAAACTCATTAGTGTCTGTGGAACTTTCTACTTCTCTGTTTCCTACAATAAACTACTCATTATCCTTCTTTTTCTTCTAAATGACCACATAGTGCCAATTACTAGGGAATTTAAATACAAAACCAAAACAAACTCACAGAAGCCAAATTGTGCTCCAATTGCTTGATTATTTTATTCATTACGTCCATAAAAACATACCTCAATTAGTCTCTGGCAGGTTTTAGTAACTGTTTTACTGCAATGTCTAATTTCCACTCCTATATTAGCAAGGAACAGTACTTCACATGCTACAAAATTTTCTAGCCAATAGAGCTGTGCAGATATTAAACTGTCCCATGACTGGAGTGTAACAGTTTATTCTGCTTGGATTGCATCATAATTCAAGTATTCATGTAATTTTCCACCATATTTTCAGGCCTGGTACTCTCTAATCCCCATAACCTTTCCTCAAGCAAACTTTGGTGCTCACCTTCATGTATCAAAATGATTCAATTGTTTGATTCCCCATTTTTTTCTGTCCTCCTGGGAATTACTACCATGACTATAATAAAGCTTTTCACATATACTTTTTGCACGTGCAGATTGTCTCTGCAGATGAAGTTCTCCCAGTCAAAACAGGAATATGTAACAAGATTTTACTAGCTGAGGATCTCTATAATATAGAAAGGTCTGAATTCAGTTGAGCCATCTTAACTATTCTGGAGGTTCTTAAACTGGAGCTCTGGAGATCTTTAGGTTTGGTAAAATAGAAACCAGTATTGTATCTTTACTGGCTAATTTTGATTAAAAATATTTATGTGAACTCCAATCCACCTTTGTTACCTGATATCATGGGGTTTGCTTTTCAATACACAGGAAGATATTTTTCTTCATTTTCTTACACTTTCTAGATCCCATTGCAAAGACCAGTCTTCTCTATCTCTGTTTGAGTAGAGGGCTTACTTGTACACATAACTAGTGGAAAACTATATGTGAATCTTGTGAATCAGTGCATTTGATACTGCCAGAGAGCAAACCACTAGCCTGTTTTCGGGTGGCTTAGGTATGATCCAAATGAGATTTACCAGTTTCTTGAGCTGTTGGAAAACACTCATTATATCTCACTAAACTCTTGTGTTCATGGGTTTGTACACACTATAGCTACAAAGAGTATTTCCAAAGTTACACTCTAATATTCTATAAATCAATATGTATGGTGTTGAATGTGTTTCATATACTAAAAAGACGAATCAATATACAGACTACCAAACTCAAAACCTTTAATAAAGACTGTAAGTAAAAATAAATAAAAGTATCATGTGTACATCCACAACTATTAAACATGTTGTTATTCACATAATTTTAAGATTCTAGGGCAAGGTAAAATAAAACATCTCTGATTTTTCTTGCTATATGGTAGCCAGTCCTAGAGGTGATATTACTTGGAAAAATTGATGCCTATATTTCTAAAGACATCTTAATCACTAAATTATCTCTGTTCCTTTTCATCTGTTCATTTTCTATATATTCCACACTAACATTCATAAACCTCTCTTGTATGCAAACGCTGCAAAAGTTTATGTATTAATAACTTACTTTAGGGCTACCATTCATGTGGTCTGCAGGGCAAATTAGGGAAACGTACTCACCACTGACATAGTTGGGTCATTCTTCAAAAGGAAGCTGTCAAATCCCTTGTGCCAGCCACCACTTACGGGCAAAACTAATTGCTCCTCAAACTTCCACAACTGGAACTTGTGGTAGTCTTGGGCTTCCACTCAAAAAGGAACTGCCTGGTTTTGGAGTCACCTGGTGTCTCACCTTGACAGCACACAAGCTGGTGTGTCACAGTAAGTCCTTACAGAATTGTTTACTTTTTTATTTTATGCTCTTTCTTTGCTTACCAAAACAGCTTTACTGCACAGAATTATCCCACCAGCAACTGTCTGTGTGACAGAGACCTGCAGGTGCAGCAGCACAAATCACATTCTTCACTTTTGCCCTTTTTAAACCATAACAGCTACTTTTGATTTCAAGAGATTAAATTGCCCACCACTTCACATACTCTCTTTCTGTCTTCCAGAAAAAGACAAGAAATCAGAAAGCTCTTCCACTGCTGTCAGGTCCATGGTCTATTTATGGTTGTTGAAGAAAAAAACAATACACACATACAGAGCCTCCAAGTTAGAGTAGCTGCTACAGCGCCAGGCTAAGAACAGTTGAGCAGAAGAGCTGCGAAGGGCAAATGTTCTCTCATCATGAGTAATCCTAGAGTGAATCCAGGCAGCAAGGCAGGAGGGACACTAGGGCACGTGCAGGAAATCTAACACACAAAGGGGATAGATTGAATACCCTGTAGCACCAGCATGGATGTGGACTACAGACCCACAGAAGAGATCACAAAAGATTATAAATTAAGGTGATCAAGGCTTCCACTCTGTTTATAATCAGGTAGTCATCAGAGCTACATAGGCATTGGCTTCTGAGCATGGCCCAGGGCACATAAAAAGACTGACTAGCAGGAAAAATGCATCTCTAGTTTTGTCACAAATCTCAGCAGGGTGTACAAATGTTTTCCATTACTTTGTAAAAGAATTTTAGTAACTTGGAACTAGGTCACTCCAGACATTAACAGGTCATGACAAAGAGCAGACCTGAAATCAAGTGGTATGCACAAAATGGAGTGAAATAGTTTAAAAGTTACTCAGAAAAATTATGCAGCCATTCATCATGAATCTACTGTGGTTTATCTATTGCATATTTTCATTATACTTTTCATATACATTATACAAAACTTGAATCATTTTGGTTCAGGGAAAAACCCCATAAACTCCTAACCCCTTCTCTCTGGATGCCTTTTGTAATGACCACAAAAACTATTCTGGTCTGCATAAGCTACGTATGTCTTCATTAAATTCATTAAAAATTTTATAGAACTATGCTCTCTGATCTAAAGAAGGATATTCTTTTTTATTTTTCAGCATATTGAAATACAAAATCCCTTTACATTAACTATTTTTTGATATCCAAAGCATACATATAATTCATTCCAACAGAGCAGTTAAAGAACAGGCTGCGTCAGCCTTTTAACATTTGGTAAATGAGCATTACCTCATTCTAGTGTTTCTCTTCAAGACTTTTTGGGGGGTTTTTTGTAATATACGAAAAAGTGACTATTCACAAAGAAAGTAGTCTGGTAGTTTGTGAAGTAAACCCCAAAAACATAGCCTAATCTTTGGGTCGTTAACTTCCACATGGCACTTGGGTTAAATGTCTCATCTTTGGTAGTTCTTTCCAATTTTGTACGTCTATGAAGGTTTCAAAACTTGTTTTCCTACTTCATTCAGGAAAATAAAGATTATTCAAGGGCACTCCTCTACTTCCAAGCAGGCCAGTGCAGAGCTTGTACTAGTTCCAAAGTTAGGGTTTTCCAGTAAAAAATGTATGAAGTGAGTTATGCTGGCCACATCAACGCATTATTTCCCACCTGAATACAAAATCTGTCTTGCCACCTAGTTGGTCTCATCCAAGCTTTTAGGACATAGCACAATCTCAGCATTGAAAATTGCTGCAGCTTTGTGAAAATGTTGCCTCATTGCCACTACTACAGAATGAACATCCTTCAACTTGGGAGGATTCAACTGTGAGGAAGAACATCTATTCTAGCACCTCTAGCAGCTCATTTTCCCTACCTTTTTCTTTATATTATTTTCATGAAATAAAAGTAACTTTTCTTTTGGGACTTTGTAAGTCATGGTTTGGTGAGTGGTACCAGAAAGCTTTAGAAAAGCAACAAGAAAGTCACTGAAACTAGGTTTTCTTAAGATGTGGTAGATATATATAACAGCACATAGTATGCCTGGGCAGCCTTTCAAAAATAAGTTGGATGCACGGACAATTTATAGTTCTGTAACAACATGCGTATGTGAAATTCACATTTCATCAAATGTATGCAGTTTAGAGGCACTGACATTTGATTTGTGAACATTCTCAAGCCTGTACCTCCACAAAGAAATTCCCACCAGTTGCGATGCCTTTAAGAGTTAATACATGAAAATAACCCCACTGTACTCTGGACCAATTGTGCTTTCTATGTGTAAAAATAAACATCGCCTTTATCTTCTATGACTTTTTGGGGGCTGCTGAGATGCAAATGTGAATCTTTAAAATAATAACTTTGTTCCGCACCAGTGTGAGGATAGACCTGCACTGACAGTGTATGAGCATGGGCAGTCACCACTATTTGGCTTGCAAGACACTCTTTTGTTCACCAGGACACTCACTTAAAGCTTCCTCTTTTACTCTGCATTGTCTCACAATTTGCAAGTTACACAGAGTGAAGGCAGATTACTAATTAGGTGCCAAGACAAATTTTCTCCCATGTTAATGATGCCTTTTCCTGGTCTTAAAAATTAAAACCAAAATACGGTTTATGGCGAAAAGGGGTTTCCACTTCGGTATTTATTTCAGGATCTTGGGGCACAGCACTTCGTTTAGGTGGAATGCCCCGAAAATGCATTCACACTCACCACACCGAAATACACATCATTATAGGCCTTGCAAAATTAGCATATTAATTAAAGATTCTCTAATGAGAGGCTCGAGTGAACCCCTCACGCTGAGGAACTTTCTTTTTTTGATGGGCTTACTGTAGTTTACAAAAATATGTTTTGGAGAGGACTTTGGGGTTTCCAGACTGTTTGGTCTGGAAACCTGGTTTAACAGTACAGTGGGTTTTAGATAAGTTATTAGATTTGGAAAGTTACAAGTATGTAGGCTAAAAGTACTAAGAATATATAAAACTATATAAAAGAGTATGTAAGAGGGGTATAAAAGAAAAAGCAAAAAATCATTCTGGCATCATTAAAAGGATAAGACGGACTCTCCCCAGGCTAAAGGAAACAGAGGAGAAACAGGGCGGGAAATGGTGACGCCTCCTCCCACCCCTTCCCTCCCCAGCTCCGTCCCCACTTACGTCTCAGCATGCTTGTAGCTCAGTTTCCTGTGCCATGTCAACCCCAGACTGATAAAACAGGGTGATGGGGGGAAAACGACCCCAGGAGATGGAGCAGAGGTGGGGCTGGGGCCGGCCGAAGGACGGGCAGGCCGTTAGGGCCGCTGAGGGGCGGCCACAGCGCGGCCACAG
This sequence comes from Vireo altiloquus, assembly GCA_013396875.1. Taxonomy (NCBI): domain Eukaryota; kingdom Metazoa; phylum Chordata; class Aves; order Passeriformes; family Vireonidae; genus Vireo; species Vireo altiloquus. The sequence goes on along the minus strand of VZRF01015381.1, from coordinate 179,147 downwards.
AGCGGCCCCAGGCCGGCGGCTGCTCCACGACGGGCGAGGTGGGTTGGGGGAGCCTGGCTGCTCCCGGGTGGGCTCCCCTCGGGGCTCAGTGGCACCCAAGACATTGTGCTGAGGTGTGCTGACGGAGCCTGGCTGCTCCCGGCTGGGCTCCCCTCGGGGCTCAGTGGCACCCAAGACATTGTGCTGAGGTGTGCTGTCTGTGGAGGGTGTGTGTCAAACCTCGGGGTAGCACGAGCGTCTGGGAGCTCCTCCTGGCTACGGCATGTGGTGTAGAGCACTGTCAGCCCTGAGCTGGCCTGCGTGTCTGTGCGTTTGTTCACTTACACGTGGTTTGTGTGTGTGTGTGTGTGTATGGGCAGGTGACCCATCAGAGTGCCACCCAGGAACCCACAAGGATCCACTGTTGCACGCACGAGGTTCTACTCAGAGAGTTATGTGTCTCTATGCAGGTACCTACACCCAGGAGCACATCAAAATCTCGCCTGGGCTGTCTTCATATATATGTGTGATGAGTGTTTGTGCTAAGATGTCGAATGGCTGTCTGCAAAGACTGTGCATATTTGAATATCAGACTGGGCATCCAGGTCCATTTTTATATCTGACTAGTGCAAGGAAGCAGTTTTGGTTGTAAAAAGTGCAGTGAGAGATGCAGAATTTGTACATCCATGATGAAGTGTGGATGGAAAAATGCCCTGTGTCAGGGTTAGAGAAGCATGTTGCCCATATCATAGGTAAAGGAGAAAATATGCTTGTCTGTTCAGGTTTTATCAGTACAGTACTGACTGCATTACTGAGAGAATGTTATGTGAAAATTTTGTCTTAAGGTACAGATGTTTTGTGTAGCTTCACATGTCTGTCACATATAGCAGCTATGCCAGACTAATGTGCATATTTGTATATTTGCACGCAGCAGCATGTGTCTGTTCTGCAGTGCTTTGCTTTGCCATCTGAGTGTGAGTGAATATTTTTCGTTGGGGAGCATGTGTAGAATGACTGGGAGGAATAGACCATTGTCATGTATTGGTTTATGTTTTGCAGAACCAGTCTTGCAAAGAATTTATTGTCGTTGCTCTGTGACGAAGGTAACAATGAAAGATAGGTTCATTTGCTGAAGATTTCCTACTAATATGGCATATTTCCATTTGCTAGTTGCCTCTAGTGTCACAGTAGTCAGCATCATCTCCTTAGAGTCTTTAAAGGTTAGGAATTAGTGTCATTCTTTGTACCACTACCTGGTTTAAAGGATTTGAAGAAAGCCTACATTTAAAATTTTAATCCTTAACAACACTTTTAGATGAAATGTGAAACAAGCATCAGGGTAAGAGCTCTCATATTGGCTTCTACACCTCAGTCTGTGATCTGAAGGGAGCAGCTTTGGTGAGTGTATCAGGGTAGTTCAAATTCTGGATATATTTGCCTGTTTGACTTGTCAAATAACGGTGCCAGAGGAGGTCACATTCATGGGGGCATTTTCATTTTCCCCAAGACAAAGACCCCCATCTTTACCAAGAACTGTAGAAACTCAGTCTGTTCATGCTGAAGTCAAATTTCATCCACATATGTATCTTAAATGAGACTGTTGTTCTGCCCAGATCACAGTTAATTATCTATTTACAATAAATAAATAAATAAATAAATTAATTAATGACAGCAGTTATTAATGACAGAATGATGAATGTATCAGGATTCAATTTGGGAGTTTAGTTATGGGGCACAAGTAGGTCATGGCTTTTTATGTATCCCAGCAGACAGGAAGACTGATTTGATGTTTAGAGTTGAAGCTCTTTAATCAATATTTTTCTGAAACAGTCCAGTGTTACAGCAGCTGTCATGCTGTCAAAGTCCCTGTGGCTATTCTGAGCAGAGTAATTATAAGCTTGAAAAATTGTTGAGGCCAAAATTTTGAGCACCCTAACAGATTTCCAAACTATATTTACTTCTGTTTCTTGTGTCACGTGGGTTTTGCAAACAAGTTGTATATGGCTCCGCAAAAATCTGGAGTATTAACTACCATTGTTGTAGGGGCTTCAGTTGAGTTGCTAAGGGAATCAGAAGGCAGTGATATTTTGAGAACTGTACAAATCAGTTATGTCACCTGGTCTTTTAAAAAACTTTAAAAGTGCTTTGCATTTTAATATTTTTCCTATAATCACAGGGAAATGGCAGGAAAGAAGAAAGAAGTCCAGCTCCAGGTATAAATCCTAATTACTTGAAAAACTTTATTGGGGAAATAGATGTTTTTTCTGCCTTTTTAAAATGTTAAAATGCTAATTCTTTTTTGTTTCAGACTGTGATAACTGATCAAGACCAGTGGGATGACATGCTGCAGCAGAGTGGTATAGTAGGTACTAACAGCTGATATTTTCTGTCTAATCTCTCATGAAGACCTGTACAGGTTTCCATATTTATATTTCATCTTTAATAGACACTCTAGAAGACTAGTGCCATATCTTTTAAAGAAAGGCTATATTAATGTATATTTATAAATATATATCACAGAGTCACTGAATCATAGAATTGTTTAGGTTGGAAAAGACTTTTAAGATCAAATTTATGTCTATGAATGTACAGCATCTTATACAATAAATATTCATCAAAATCATATTTATCTAATTTTTTTACATACTGCTGTACACCAGTGTTTAGAAAATACCTTTCAATATGGTGTTTTCCGTGGTAGGGAGCTGGGCTCTTCTGTGTGTAAAATCTTGCACAGACTAAATTAATACTGCAGCATTCTAGAGAGTGTATGTTCTATGATGGGCATCATTCCCAGTTTTCAGTTCACTTCCAATAACCATGTCTTCTAGGTCTCCAAGGAATTTTATTTTGATAAAAGGAACACATCTGTGACAGGATCATGTCTACAGAGATATAGTAATGGGAAAAGGCTCAGGGAGGTAAAATTCTTGTAGAATAAAGATCTAGGTAAGAATGAAAACCAACAGTGGAAAAAGAAGAAGAGAAAATAAAAGGAAAAGGAATATGAGAGAAAAGTTCCTATTCAAATTAGTCATCTCATATAGTATTCTGAAGTAGGTTTTCTGTGTCAAAAGTAATTGAAATAAAAGAGTATGTATCCGCTAATATATCTTCTGAATCCATTGATGTATTCATGATACATTAATTGACTAGAAGAGGACTGAAAGATCCCTGTGAATGCCTTTCCAGTGCTGTTTCAACCTGAACAAAATGTCTCATTTCATAAGATCCACAAGCCAGCTGTTTGTAATTCTGAACTATTTCATTTTAGTAATTGATGTGTATCGAGCTTGGTGTGGTCCTTGCAAAGCTGTGCTGAGTTTACTCAGAAAACTGAGGAACGAGTTTAGTGAAGACAATGTGCTACATTTTGCTGTGGTAAGGACATAAATCCTGTGTGGGACTTTATTTACATTTTGATTTAAATATATCTTCTGCTCTTCTTATGCAGAGCTTTCGTTTTAGTGTCCTTATACTGAGTTGCCATAATTTTGGCCTCTGTTTATGTCCTCAGAAGACTTTATTTAGAAGTAGATTAGAAATGGTAGTAAATATGTAAGAATCTATGATAAATATGTAAGAAGCTATAATAAAAAAAAAAAAACTGTGCTGATACCCCACAACCCTTGTTTTACTTGATGAGATTGCAGAAATATTTAAAAGCCAGACACTACAGCTTTTAGTTTTAAGTCTCTGCATTATGGACCATTGCATTTAAAATTCTTACATCCCTGAAAAGCTGTTGCATCTTTTTTGCAAATTTTCCCTGGTATTTCATTTTTAACAGAACAAAAAGGAGAGAATTAAAAAAATTATCACAAAACTGTAGTAGTAAAAATATTTGTTTACACTAGCAGTATATATATATATATGAATGTATTGTATCTCATATTTAAGGTTTATAAATTTATTTCACAGACTCAGTTTCTCCAAGATGTTGACCAAGTCCATCCTTTTACACATTAGTGAAAACTTTAAATTCCATGATGAAAGGACTATTCAGAAAAAACAGAAACTTTTTACACATGAAAAGGCAGGGAGTTATGTTCCAAGGATATCTCATGTGCTTTCATACAGTTGACCACATTTCACAAAGAACTTAATACTGTGCTGGATAGTGCTTAATAGTGCTGGATAAACTCTTCCATCAAGACTATATAGGCTACTTTTTCATTTACATATGTTAATAGGACATACATGAGGAAAGAGTATCAAGAGAAGGTATTTTTCCATGATTAATTGCTGTAATACAAACAGAGGACAATCCCATGTTATCAAAATAGTTCTTTCTTCACCACTGTAAGGACTATTAGTTGTATTTAGGACTGCAGTTTGAGTTTGCAACACCAAAGCATATAAGAATGGGGTTTACTTGAAGGCAAAAACATTTCTAGATATATGCATATGCGTACACACTTGCGTAAGTAAATAATGTTTTTTGTCTGACTTCAGGCAGAGTCTGATGGCATTGAAAGTCTGAAATCATTCAGGAAGAGCTGCGAACCTGTGTTTCTTTTTAGTGTTGTAAGTACATCACAACAGTTTCTTTTAATGTGCTGCCTACTTTTGCCTTAATTTTCAATAGATTTTAAAATCTATATGAAGCTGTATAAATCCTATGTTTACATTTTACAGTATGTAGGATGGTACTATAAGATGTTTGTTTGAGCTGTTTCCCATGCCTGAATCTGGTGGTTCTTGAGCACATTTTTGTTGTGGCTGTTGCACATACAGCCACAGAAAAATTGTGGTAGTCACTGCTTTGGTAGTTAGTGAGAAATCCGGGTAAGTTTTCCAGATTTGCCTTACATAAAGTGTCTGCATGTGGTTACACTGAAATTATTATTTTATGCACATTTTTCATCAAGGAAAGAGCGTTTACATTTCCAGGCACTATAAGATTTTTAAGATAACAAATAAAATCGTGTTTTCACACTTGAGGAATTGTAGCAATTATTCATATATTTATTATCTCTCACTAATGGACACAGAAAGCTGATTGTCCTAGGACACCATTGTAGAGCACTGCTCACTCAAGAAAAGGTGTGGTTTGTTTTAACTTGAGCGTGCCAGGATTTGAATTTCCATAAGTAGGGACCAAGTATAATGAAACTTTCAGGGCACTTTCAGGTTTGACTATGAATACTGCCTAAGGATGTCAGCAGTATCTTTGGTCACCGTTAGCTTCACTCCTGAATGTTGTAGAGAATGTATGGAAAAGTCACACACTAAAAAAAAAAAAAAAAAAGACAGAAAAATCCATGTTATAGAAATTAAGAACAAGTAAAATTCTTATTTGCATTTGTTTCCAACTGTACTAGTAGTGTTGAGCCCAGAAATAAACATGGAAAATTTATTAAAGAAGGAAGAAAGGAAATAAATGCACAAAAGTTTCATTTGATAAAAATAGAAGCAGTAGTAGCTTTGGTATTCCCTTCAGTGGGCATAGGAAATGATCCTGCAGCTGGAAAAATCTAGCAACATATTTCATGTTTCAAAAATTCATACAAATGTGTAAAGTAAGTGATGAAGACTCACTGAGAGTTATTTTCTCTTTTACAGCATGGCAAAATTCTTGCAATGGTGAAAGGTGTAAATGCTCCTCTTATAGCTAAGACAGTAACAGAGCTAGTGCAAGAAGAGAGGGACATTGCAGCTGGACTGAAGGAACGTGCTGAGGTACTCACAAACCAGATACTTATGTATAAATGTGTATTTTTATTACACTTACACCATTTGCCTAAATGTCTGTGATAGTGTTTAGAAATGCTTTTTTTGTATTTTTGTTCTAACAGTAAAGCAATACATATGATGCGCTTTTTTTTTTAGAAATCAAGTAAACTTATCTGGTTTGCAAGAGACTTTTCAAGATCATCTAGTCCAACTGCTCCTGCCACAGGCAGGCTCATCTTTCACTAGATCAGGTTGCTCAAAGCCATGGGGGTTGCTCTGTAGTTAATGAATCCAGTTTGCTACAAAAAAAAACAAAGGTCATTCAACAAATTTATTCCATCACCTTTCACTCCTGAATTTCAGGTAACATAAGGACATAAGGACACCTCAGTCTGACCTCAATAGCCTACACTGCAAAAGATCCCACTGTTGGAATTCACAGTAGTAGCAGAGTTAATCCCTTATTGCTTGTTCTCCTCAAATTTCCATTATGGTACTTTATAAAAACGTAACAGAATTACAGATTGGCCTAGTAACGTAAGAAATGGAGAGATTAACAAAATGCCACTAGTTCATATTTGTTTTAGTAATCTTTTTTCTTTCAGGGCTAAGTATTTTTCATATATAACTTAGTAACTGCATCATATGAAACAAAGACATGGGAAATAGTCATGTCTCATTGCTTGTTTTGTTAAAATGGAGATGAAAGAACTCCACGTACAGTAAAAAGAGCTTTTTAACGAACTGAAACTCAGTTAAGGAAAATCACACCGGCCAAAGTGCCTTCTTAGAATTGCTTGTTTTCCAGGGTAGCAAATCCATCCTTACATTAAGATAAAGGTGGTGTAAAAATGTGGCAACTGTGTTTGGTGACTTTACCTTTGCACTGGTGATGTACTTTTACTCAATTTACGCAATTACCTTAGGTAAAAGAACTCGTTTTTGAAGATGTTTCATCAGAAGAGGAGGAAGAGGGTAAATATATTTGATTGTTTTTAGAAATGTTAACAGAAAGAAAGAGAAGAAATGTCTTTAATTGTCTATGTCTAGCACTAATAGACCCTCCTTTGGTCGAGTTAATGAAAAGTTCTGATTGAGCTTTCTCCTGTAAGGAATTAATGTATTGGACTGTCATCATCAATATTTTCACCCTCACACTGGGAACCTTCAGACTTTAGACAGAAGTGAGCCAGGGAATTTTCCTGTGTAAAGTTCAGGCCTGAAAGTCACTTCTACACAGTCCCAGTGTGAGCTATGTACTTCTGTTGAGATGGAATACTAAGATAAGTCAACTATTAGTATACTAATACTAAGTCAACCTGAGAGGATTGGAAGAGTTAATCAGTGAAGCAATGGCCTGCCTTCTATCTCAGATTATTTTAATTAACTCTTTCACCAGATTCTATTTAAGAACAGATTTGTATAAGAGCATGAATCCACAGTAGCAGGATAAGCTCCCAAAAAGATTGAAAAATAAGCACCATCCTCTTTGCAAGTCCTGTCTGTGATTTACCTCAGGTTTGTCATGAGCTGAGACCTACATCTTTTCTTTTTTTATGTTCCACTGCTTGTGGAACATAAAAACATTATGTGCCACTGAATGTTCCTACTGCTTCATATATGCAGAAAATGCCATTCTGCACCCCTGAAACGGAAAAAACTTCTCCATCCTCTCCTTCTTCTTGATCTTGTTTTTTTTTCCCCTGTGAGAGGCATTAGATCACAGTCATGGCACCCCTTTTCCTTCCTCTTTGTGCTTTTTTTTTAAATTATATGGTTCAACTGCCATATTCCTGACCTCAGCTTCAGCCTATATTTTTTCTAATAAACCCTGTGAGACCTAGTAATAGAGTGTTATCATTTACCAATCATCTACAGTCTTCACACTAATCCCCAAAACCTAGACATGATAGAAAATCAGAAAACAGAGCTTTGGCTCAGGTTCAGCTTCAGGGTAGGGGATCTCTCAGGCACTGTAATACACTAACATTTGGCAGTAATATTTTCCTTAACACATGCAGTTGCCTGCAAGTGTTTCTAGTACTGTTAACAAGCAGCATTCTGCTGTTTCCATTAGCTCTATCTTAAATTCTTCTACAGTGTTTGGGATCTGATTGAGATACGTTCAAATGCTTCACTGTAAACTTCAGGTCCAGTAAAGATATTATTCCCTTCTGACCATTTTCAGGGACCTGTATATTGTAGATGTGGTCACAGTGTGTCTACACCTTGTTTTAAACATTAGATTGTGCTAGCAAGCACTTGTGGCTTCAGCAGATGTTGATTGCCAATGCCTTCAGCATTCACAACGCTAAGGAATCAAACATCCACTATGACAAGAAATATATGTTCTACTGGAAATCTCCAGTATTCATACCGATTTTCACTCAGTGAATTTTCATTAGTAAAATTAATTCCTTTCACTTTCGTAGTATTGTACATACAGAGCTCTCCCTAGACAAAGGCTCCATCATAAACTGAAATTTTCCCACCACAGCTACATGCATGCATTTCTCCACCATATTAGTCTCCCTTAAAAAGAGTAGTTCATGAGAAATGTGGGTTCTAGGGATGGAAGAAGTTGGTCCTGCACTCCAAGACATGCTTTAAGTGCTGTAGTCATTTTTTGTGACCACTGTTTGGCCATATCAATGTTAAAATGGAGAATCACTTAGAGAAACCCACTTGAAAGTAATGGAAAATTTAGTTGTGCATTTATTTTGATGAATGTAATAATTAGCACATTATTTTTTCCCTTTTTCAGAAGTACTCACTTATGCTATTGGAATTATAAAACCTGATGATGTCTTAGCGGGACGTGTAAAAGAAATTAAAAAAAAGGTAGACAGAATTTTAAAATATTCATTTATTCTATTTAAGAGGCATAATAGCAAAATGTAAGGGTAAGTAGATCCTAATTTTTGCCCAGACTTTAGAACAGAATCCGATAAGGCTTCTCTGCTAAAGATGATAAAAGCACAATATTTTTTACCTGAAATAATATGGCATTTGAATTTATACTATTGCTTTAATATTTTATGCCACTGGAGGTTAAACATTGATTCATATTGTTTCTGTTACCAAAAAAAAAAGCCTCATAACAATATATATCAAGATGAAATTATAAGAATTTTAAAAACTGTTATGACAGGGACAGTGACCTTCGCAGGTAAGGAAGTCAGAGAGCTGTATACATTGCTTCTAGAATAACTACAGCTCAGCTGGAAAGAAAGGAAGCTCAGTAAAGGCAAAAAACGTAGGTGATGCTTGAAAACAATTTGGCTGGAGCAGCTGCTACTTGGCTTATGAGGTGTGTTTTCCTGCACTGTTTCCACAGTCAGCCTCGTCAGGGCAGTCTGAGAACAGCAGCACCACAGGGGCTTTTAAAGAGCAGAGTGCTGGGACACAGGTTAATAGTGGTGTATTGTCAGTACTGGGGCTGGATACTGTTGTTGTTAAAATATCACCATGTGGTACCAACCTCATACCAATGGGCTATGAACTTTGATGAAAGTCATATAAGTGTGCATCACTCACAAATACTTGAACTTAGTGCAATAACAGAAAATCCTAAAGTAGATTTCATTTTTCCTTATTTGCTGTTCCTAAAGACAAGTAGCTTAGCCTAAAACAACAATTATTGACAACAGCACATTTATGTGACTACTATTATTATAATATAATTTATATTTATATATAAATTATATATAATATTTTTTATATATATATAAATAGATATTAAATTATAATATAATTTAATTTGCAACATCATGCATGTTAACTGTTCACAATGATCAAAAGGAGTTACTCAATGTGAAATAACAGGGATTGTTACGTACAGAATGAATGTACTACATACATTGAACTGCACTATATTTTTTCACAAACATTAACTTAGGGGTACTGTAATCCTGAATTTAGTGAAGTGTTTTGAAAGTTTAGGCAAATTTTAGGAAGTTCAGTTTAGGCAAATAGAATATTTTGGAGAAGTTTAAGCTTAAGATAGCTTCCAAAATCAATCAACCTTTAGATTTACAATAACATATGATTTTGTATGTATCCATTTTCAAATGCCTGTGAGTAATAACTGAATATTTTCAGATTAGAGATGCAGGATATGGCATTGAAGCAGCAGAGGAGAGAATGCTTACTGAAGACCAAATCAGAGTGTTTTATGCCCGGAAAAGTGACGAGGTAAAAACAAACGAAAAACCTAAATGAAAGGAACAGGTAAAACATATAATTGTTACCAGGTGTGCTTGCAAATATCTGTATGGTAAATTTTAAGTATATTGAAGAACTGAATTAATGTAGATTTAGTGCATAAAAAAAGAGATATTCTCTCTCCCTTTTCTTTCAGTGACTCATACGAATATCACTAGGTAGCAATCTAATATTCCAACCAAATTAAACTGACCTCCAATTAAATAATAAAAGATTTTGTTGTTCTTTCTGTTATCTAAATGTGCATGATCCTTAGACATGGTGCTAAATTTATAACATTATTTATCAACATGAAATTATACTGATTTTAAAACATGTCATGACAGGCCCAGTGACCTTTGTAGGAAAGAAAATTAGAGTGCTGTATAGATTGTTTCTGCAATTACTGTACCTTGGCTATTAGGTGCTGAAATGTGGCACAAACCCAAAATCCGCTATCATCTATGTGACAGTGTGCATCTATTTAACATACATTTTTCCTACCAGAAAATAAGTGATAGTACATATTATATTTTTTTATTTCTTTCCAGATTTTATCAGGGGATAGTTCTGGGAATAAGCACATGCATGGGCAGAAAGTTGAAATCTATTTTTTTTGCCTTGTCCTATATTAGGGGACAAAAATAGCTAAAGACAGATATAGAGTTCAAGAAAATAATTCAATTAGGCTGTCCACCATTAAATGGCAGTGGTCTAGCAAAGTAGCACCTGGATATGGTCAAACTTTCCAGGAGTGTGATAGCTAAAATTACCTCTTTAGAAGGATCTGAGTCAAAAAATGAAGTTGCTAAGCAAATATTTAAACCTTCTGCTCTATGTGTAAGATAGGCAGAGGCTGTAATTATATGCAGACAAATAGTTTGTTTGGTATTATTAGAGGGACCAGTGGAAGGGTTAGCCTAATGTAAAGGAGTAGATGGGAAGATGTTCCTGTGCCATTTAAAATGAGTAAGAGTGAGATGAGAAAGTTCCTACTAAAATCAGAGAGAAATTGATAGAAAACTGATAGTAATCACTAGACCGGCTGCACTATGGTTTAGGAAGGAAGTAACAGAGAGATCTTGTAAGAAACCATGAAGGGCTTGGTTTTAGCAAAGCTGGGATTGTAGTTTAGACAGAGGCAGTTTTGAAACAGAGGTAAAAGTAAGTAATCTTCATGGGAACAGCAGCCAAATTTGAGACTAGCTAAGTGTAGAGATAGACATGGGAAGAACAAAGGCAAACAAAGCATACAATGTTTGATAAATCACAGAATCATAGAATCACAGAACAGCTTGGGTTGGAAGGGACATTAAAGATCATCCGGTTCCAAGGGCAGAGACATGTTCCACTAGAACAGGTTGCTCAGAGCCCCATCCATCAGGCCTTGAACAGGGCTCCAGGGATGAGGCATCCACAACTTCTCTGGGCAACCAATTCCAGTGACTCACCACCTTCACAAGAAAGAATTTCTTCCTAATATCTGATCTAAACCTACTCTCTTTCTGTCTCCCTTGTACTATCACTACATGCTCTTGTAAATAGTCCTTTTCCATCTTTCTTGAAGGCCCCCTTCAAGTATACTGAAAGGCTGCAATTAGAGAGCTTTCTCTTCTCCAGGCTGGACAATCCCAATTCTCTCAGTCTTTCTTTCTAGGAGAGGTGCTCCATCCCTCTAATTTTCTTGGTGGCGTCATCTGGACTCACTCCAACAGGTCCTTCCTGTGCTGGGATCCCAAGCTGGATGCAGCTCTCCAGGTTGGGTCTCACCAGAGCAGAGCAGAGGAGCAGAATCTCCTCCCTCGCCCTCCTGGCCATTTGCTTTGGATGCAGCCCAGGACACGTTTGGCTTTCTGGGCTGTGAGCACACATGGCTGGGTCATGTCCAGCCTCTCATGCACCAGCACCCTCAAGTCCTTCTCCCCCAGGCTGTTCTTTATCTGTTCATCCCCAGCCTGTGTTAACAAAAGAGGTTGCCCCAGCCCAGGTGTAGCACCTTGCACTTGATCTTTTAATGCTCATGAGATTCCCATGGGCCCACTTCTTGAGCTTGTCCAGATCTCTCCAGATGGCATCCTGTCTTTTGGGTGTGTCAGCTTGGTGTCACCTGCAAACTTGCTGAGGGTGCACCAAAGCCTTTCACCCATGTCATTAATAAAGATACTCAACACCACTGGTCCCCAGTGTGGACCCCAGGGGACACCACTTGTCAGTCATGTCCTTTGGGACTCTGAGGCTCTGACAATTACCCTCTGGATGCAACTGTCCAACCAATTCCTTAGCTAGTGAACAGTGATCAAAACCATTTCTCTCCACTTCAGAGAGAAGGGTGTTGTGGGGTACCACATCAAGGGCTTTACAGAAGTCCAGACAAATGACATCTGTAGCTCTTCCCTTGTCCATGATGAAATCGCTCCATTGTAGAAGGCCACTGAGTTGATCAGGCACGACTTGCCCTTGGTGAAGGCGTGCTGGTAGTCCCAAATCACCTCCTTGTCTTGCAGGAGCCTTAGCACAGTTTCTAGGAGGATCTGTTCCATGATCTTCCCAGACACAGAGGTGAGGCTGATAGGCCACTAGTTCCTGGGGTCCTCCTTTCTACCCTTTTAAAAGATGTATACAATGTTTCCCTTTTTTTCAGTCATCTGGGACTTTGCCTGACTGCCCTGACTTTTTATATATTGTAGAGAGTGGAAAACAACATTATTATACCGTAGGAGATCCCTGCCAAAATTAGGACAAGAGAATAATAAAACTGCTGTGAACTATATGGTTCCAGAGAGCCCTGTGCATATTGAGAGGTCAATTATTCAGCATTCTTTAAGGTTAATTTTAAGCTGAAAAATAATTTTGTTAAAACATATAGATTCCTTTGTGCTCAATGCGCAAAGTTACTCCTGATTTAATACTCCACAATCTTGCCAAATTCCTGGAGTCTGCCTTTTACAAGGCAATGGAGATTCAAGGCGATTGACCTTCAGATTAAACTGGAAGCAAAAATTGTTTCTTTTTAATGATGGAGCTGAGTGATCCAGGACAGCCAAAATTAACAGCTACACATAGCTGTTCTAACATAAGGAAGAGTACTTCTGAAGCCACCAGAGTATAAAGACACCCTTTCTGCATCATACTGAGCATTTTTGTATTTCATTCTGTTTCTTCTGAGTTTGTTCATCTTGGGAAATGGGTTAAGCATATGCATAGATATGAAGATAATTGAAAGAGAAAAGCAATTAATTGAAAGCATATATGTGAATATTTCATTCTTGTATTACAAAAGGAAAAAAGTATCATGTGCAATGACATGATGCTGACTGATAAGGATTTAGTCAAATATTTAAAAGGAGAATAGATATCCCCAAGAAAAAGGTGACATACAAAAAAAAAAAAAAGTTGAAAAACTCACACCACAACCTTCAAAAGTTATTTTTCTGACGGAAATGTACTTTTATAGGATTGAAAGTTGAAACTGTAGAAGTGAAAAGCAAATAGCAAAGCAAATGAAGGGAAAGCCTACAAATGTCTTGCAAGTAGCTCAGTGTTCTATATTTATAACCCACTACATGACTTTAGTTATAAAAATTATTCATGAAATTGTATTGCAGTTTCTTATGTCACACTACGTGCTGTACTACAAGCATAGAAAGTGATCATGTTGAGTTTCTAGATAATTTTCATCACTCTTGTCATTCTCATTTTAACCTCGAAGAACATGTAGTACTTGTTTAAAGTAGTTATATGATTTTCTTTATCTCTTAATCTCTTTATCTTATCTTTATTAAACTTTCTTTAGTCATTTGATAATATTGTCTCAAAGGATTGATCAAAAGTTTTCCCAAACAGTCTAACAAGGTTCTGAGGAATGTATGTGAATGCCAGTTTGGAACAGGAATGTATGAGTTACTTTAAAAGCATAATTGTCTCATTTCTGATGACAAACTCAGAGTTCCTGCAATTCACAGGGGGAAAAATTATGTTTTTTAGCCTGACTTTGATGCATTTGTTCAATTCATGATGACTGGACCGTGCCATGTTTTGATAATCACTAAAGTAGAACCAACTGGTGCTATTCCTCAGTGGAAAGAACTACGCAGAAAAAGTGAGTCTGCTGAGCCTGAGCAGCCAGTCAAGTAAGTACCAGCAAAAATGTGTATCTGTGATTCAGTCACAGTGTTCAGAGCACACCATAAACTAAGGCATGTTCCGACAAACACAGATGTGCTCATGTGTGCAGGGTCCAGGGAGCAGGCAGAGTTCGTCACCTAGTGCTTCACAGGACCACCACTAGATATGCAATCCCAGTTCTCATGGGAATTCAGAAATTCCTTGCTTCCTAGTTAGAGATGACAAGGAAAGATCATTGATCACTTTGAACTCTCCTTCAATGGGTTCTCAGAACAACGGGACCAATGCTGCACTTCAAAGCTGATGTAGTCCTTGCAATTCTAGCTCACCCACACCAAGGAACTGCCTGCACTGCCGGCTGAAGGTTGCACTCTTTTCCATGTTTACCCCTATGTTTGTTGGGAAGCTGTAGATATGGCCCAGGGCAGACCAGGACATACCTGAGGCATCCTCTTCTCCCTGGGAACACTGTAAAAGCCAGCAGAGAAGGGGTAGGGTATTGGGGTTTGTGTCCCTACCCTGCTTCAAAATGCAAGAAAAATGGTAAAGATTAGCTGTTCACAACTGTGGTATCTTGAAATGTGTGTTTTTCTTCTACGCCAAGGGTTGTAGGGAATTTTAAGGATGATAGTTGTATACACAGCCTTAGACAATAGTAATTCAAATATCCAATCAAGTTTTATATTCAGACAAGACATTTACTTAAAGCAACATGAGCCTAAATACTTTGTCCAAAAAAGAATCTGTTGTAATAATTGAAGTTTTTGCCAATGCCTGCTGCATCCCTTTCTGCATTAATTTAGTAAAGCTGGGGAATACTGCATTTTCTACAAGTGGCCAAGGGAGACTTTATTTACATAGCTAAATAAACAGGCAGGAAACAATGAGAAGTGTCTCTGTTAGAGACAATTCCATAATAATAAAGTGCTATCATTTTTATGATCATCCTGTACATTAATTAAGCACAAGCCTTCTATTGATCATTCATTACACACTGTACACTTGTCAGTAGTAATTATGTCTCATGAAACAGAGAAACTATTTTGGATAAGCTAGAGGGGAATTGTTCATGAGACCTGGCTGAGATTTCTCCTTCAGACCACATGATCAGGCACTTTTTCAGATTAATAATTCTCAGAAATATTACTTCACTCGTGAATCTGAATTTAATAAAAACTTCATTTTGTATTCTATTCTTATGTTTCACCAAATTTTAAGAAAGTGCATCTTCAAAAAGTCAGCTTGTTAACACTAAACAGTAACTTAAATACTGAACTACTTTGTGTTTCATCAGGCTGCCAGGACTCACAGAAACTGAGAGTCTGGTAAATTTATGTGATGTGCAAGACAGTATTGAAGATGCCAGCAGACAACTTGCCTTCTTTTTCCCAAATTTTGATGTGTCAGAACAAGCTGAAAGGACTTTGGCCATAATTAGACCTGGTCTCTTAAAAGAAAGGCGGGGTAAGTGTTAATAACCATATTTTCTACCAAGGGTATATAAATACTCTCATATTTTGAATTATAAATTCTAGCTCAATTAATGAAATGTTTTTAGGTTATACTATCTCTCCAGCATTAGGCCAGTAGTAATCTTTGTCTGGAATGAAGTTATGAGGTTAATTTTTTTCAAATATTGAGAATGCAAACGTCAATGATATTTTGTTCCTTTGGTTAATTTTTCAAGAAAGTCTGTAGATGGAATATTTCTATACAACCTCTAAGAGAAGCTAGTATTTTCAAATGTAGTATAGGGGACTGTATCTCCCACCATAATGAAGTAGCTGATATTCTTGAACAGCAGGCCCAAGATAGATCAATGGCAAGAGGAAAAATATCCAATCCAAGATGTTCTATGCTGCATAAGGCAGTGCTGCTCAAGGGCAGGTCTAAACAGACAGCATTTTTACAGATTAGGTAAAAAAAAATCTACCCCATTACATGAACCTTCATCAAAACAAGTTTATTTTTCTTCTCAGTCATATATTTGCATTTCTTCCTAGATTTCAGACAGTGTTTTTATTTCTAACTTGAAAATCTCTGTACTTGAACAAACTTACACGCAGAGAACTGAAAGACTACAATTTTGATCTTTCCTTGTGAATTTATTTTCCTTGTGGTTGTCCAGCATGTTGCTTAGAGCTGCAGTTCTGCAATTCATGTGTAGATAATTACACATTAATTTTGTAGATAGTTTTGACTTGTGCCAAGTACTGCTTACTTACCCACGTGGTCTTGTAAGACTTACTTAAATAAATATTTCACTTATTCAAATTTCTTAGACTTTCTTTTGCTGTTCGCAACATGTATCATATTTCTCAGTCAGGAATTCCTATTGAGGTTTCTGAAGTAAAAAAAAAACCTTAAGAAGATAAGGACCAGATTTCTGAGTGTCCAAGCAACTAGTGATGCTTTCTAGCAGTTGCTTTAAATTAGTTTTCTGTTCTTTAGTTAGGAAATGAATTCATCTGTAAAAATTTAACATTATCATTGAAAAGTCCATGTCATTTCTCTGCAAATGTGCAAATGAATAAATGGATGGCAATTTAGCATTATTTCAATATATTTAACAGAGTCTATCCTGGAAAGGATAAAGATTGATGGCTTCACAATAGCAATGCAGAAAGAAATAATTCTATCTGAGGACCAAGTACGTTCATTTTACAGAGAGCATGTAGACCAAGACTACTTCCCAGTCCTTCTAGAGCAAATGACCAGGTACGTTGAATGAAAAAGGAGAAAGTGAATCTACAGAATCTATATCGAATCAGATAAGACTGAAATTTTCACTCTAATTATTGAATCATAGACTCACAAAATGGTTTGGGTTGGAAGGGACCATTATGGCCATCTACTTCCAACCCCCTGCCATGGGCAAGGGCACCTTCCACCTGAACAGGTTGCTCAGAGTCCCACCCAAAGTGGTGTTGAACATTTCCTGAATAATACATGGCTACAAGATACACATGTATATAAAAGTTTAGTAAAAGACAAAACAGGATCAGATAACTGCAGATAATAGAATAAATCCCAAGTACAACAAATAAATAAATCAAGCTTTTAAAAGTTACTAGCTACTCTGTATCTCTGTATGTATCAGCAGCCAAGTTGATTGATTTGGTGAAAATAGTTTAGGTCTGGTCTGAAAGGCTGCATTTAGGTTGTCTGTAGGAGAACTCTGAAATCTTCAACCAGAGTGTGCTGGATACCATGTGGAAGAAAAATAAATCATGTTTGGATATTCCCTTTATATGAAGTTGGGACATGGTTAGGGCACGATCAGTATTTCAATTTAAGTTGCAATTTAAATTCATATTTAATCCCCATAAGGTTTTATCAGATTGCATGTGTTTAAAGAACTAGATCAGTTTCAAGGTTCTCCAGTACTGAGGATCATTTTGTTAGTCTGGACTATATATAATGAAATTGCTGTTAAAAAGTACCAGGAGTTTAATTTTTATTTTAATGCTACTTTCCCCATTGTACAGTGGTCCAACTCTTGTATTGGCTCTAACGCGAGAAAATGCTGTAAAACACTGGAGAAATTTATTAGGCCCAAAGACTCTTGAAGAGGCTATGGAAAATCCAGAGAGGTAATAGTCACAGCAGTAAACCATCATTAACAGCTTCCAACTGACTTTCGCATTCCTCATCTCATTCCACATTCCACCTAGTGTAACTACAGTGCCATCATCTGGAAACAGATGCAATTCTGCAGTTTTTTAAGCTTTTCTTGGAAGTAGTAGTGTATTACACATAAAAATTGTAAAATTTTTTGAGATATAATGGCTGCTAAACAGAATTAAAAGCTGATTTTAAAAAAGTACAATGTAGTGATAGGGGAACTCTTGAGTCAGAGAAAAAGTATTGGTAATATCTATTCATAATAGTGGAGGGGAGAATTCTTGAAATACCACCATTACTTTTCTTGAAATATCACTAAGATTTTTCTCATAGCTTATTGAAAACTTTGCATTGGTAGAATATTTTATTTGTGACTAAGTTTCTCCTACACATTTTATAAACAGACACCTTAGTTCTACCTGCTTATCACATTGCTCTAGGAAACTGCCATGGTATAATCTTACCTGCTGCTGATAAAAGTGCTGTTTCATTAAGAAAGAAGTGGTATTTCTTGGAAATATAACAAGATGAGGGTTGGGAGGGAGTGTGTCCATATTTCAGACTTCCACTAATTTATATTCACTGGGTTAGGGCTAATTATAGTACACAGCTCAAAATAGCTATGCTTTTAAGTAACTTCACTCTTTTAACAACTCCTAGTTTGCGTGCAAAGTATGCGATTAAAAATGTGCCTATCAATCAGCTGCATGGCAGTTCTACACTCGCCGACGCTCAGAAGGAACTAGAGTTCTTCTTCCCTGAGGAACAAACTTTTGCATTAATCAAACCTGATGCTGCTAAGACTCATAAAGGTAAGGTATTCAGAAAGTATGGGCTATATCTAGCGATGTAAGCATTTCTACAAAAGATTAGCAATGCCCACTGCAGTAAATCACATCAAATGCATTATTCTGATTCTCTGAAATATGTTTTCTGTGCAGAGAAATGCTTTTACAGGACTTGCATGATTCAGATTGAGATCTCATATGTGACATTTTCTTTGCTAAAGCTGCCTGTAGGTTTTTCTTCACTACAATAGTGGTGAATTGAAGAAAGAGAGTTCTTAGCTAAGTTAAATTTTTTAAAAGCCAGGCACTTCTGCAGAATACTTACCCAGCATACTTACTATTTAAAGGAGAGAGACACTTGCCAAACTTATATTACTTATTTCAGACAAGTATCTCTACTGACTCCAAAGGGGTCATTGCTCAGTTAGATGCATTCCCATCGTTGGTTTAACTTACTGTTAGACTAAGGGAATAAGGAGGGAAAAGTCAAAGTAAAAAGAGCACCATGTAGAATTTGGAATCTTGCCCTAAGGATGTTTGCTGCAACTTTTAAAAAATCCTGTATCCAGCCCCACTACTTACCCTGATTCTATTCTGTCCTAACAAATTTCAGTAGTCTTTCTAATGCTAATCATCACTGGCTTTTGTGAGTCTTTCTTCCTGTCTCGTAACCATCCAGATTGATTTTGTAACGAGCCAGCTGATGTTTGATACAACTACAGTCCACATTCTGTTCAGTGTGAGAAACAACAGTGAATGCTATCGGTATCGTTTGTTACAGTCTGGGTTTCATACCTGCATCAATACGGATAATGCATTGACAATGGGTTCTGCCTATTTTAGAGGACTGTTGAAGTGTTTCTTGTATTGTCCTTGGGTGTTTCATATTTGCAAGACGAATTCCAATAAGTGTTGATGATTTTTTTTTTTTTAAAAGGCGTCTAGTATTTTCTGAATATTTTACAGTTTGGGTGTTTGAGTTTTGTATTTTTTGCATCTAAACCATTCAATCAAAAACGAGCTTGTTTGTTATTCTCCTAGATGAAATTATTAAAAGAGTTAAAGAGGCTGGATTTTCCATCACAAAGGTAAAAGAACAAGCGTTAACTCGTGAAATGGCTGCACAGTTTTACAAGGATCACGAAGGAAAAGCCTTTTATGACGATTTGTTGAATTTTATGACTGAGTAAGTGTCTTGGTTTACAGTACTGAGGTATGTAAGTAGACATCACACTTTGCGTCTACAGTGCCAACAAAACATGTTACACCATACGTGGTGCAAGGATTTTACAACCTGTCACTCTTTTTAGCAAGTTTAGTGGCTTCTAGCACAGAGTACTCTTCCTTTAAAAGGGAGATTTACAGTTCTTTTCAAACTTATTTTGGATTTTATTTTCTCTAAAAAGGAACTGCTTTCCAATGGAATCCTTTTTGTCCTCATGCAGGACAAATATCTTCCTCATAATATTATTAGTATAGCTGATAAAAACAGTATGTGTTGCCGTGCTTCAGAAATTATTGAGTGAGAATATTTTTAGGACAGTAAGTCCAAATCCAAATATCTGATCATCATAATCTCTTTGACTTTCAAATATGTGATATTTCCTTAAACAAAACACTCAGAAACAAATTTTAATATTTAAGCAACTTAATAAAATTAAGATAATTCAATGCTTATTATAGCCCTTCATGGTGCCTCTGACATTAAAGCTAAATCTGCATCTCAGAAATCTCAGAATAATCTGAGAGCTACCTTATATTGATTTTACAGGGGTCCATCAGTGATAATGGTCTTAACAAAGGAAAATGCTGTGGAAGAGTGGAGGCAACTAATGGGTCCAACCGACCCAGAAGAGGCAAAGAAGACCTGTCCTGAATCAATTCGGGCTCAGTTTGCACACGATATTTTGTCTAATGCTGTTCATGGCTCATCTAATCCAGAACATGCAGAGAAAAGCATTAAGTTCGTATTTGGAGAGCTTGATGCAGACTAAACAATTAAGATACAATGTCTGAAAATTTATATTCATGTAATTAGATGTATTTTCTACCCAACCACTCCATTTAAGACTGCATAACCAAAACTTATTTTCCTTCATATTCCATCCAATTTTAGTTGGGCAGTTTTTGTTATCAGCTCTTCCATGTTGCAAAACATATCAATGTAACAAGTAACGCCTGCTAGAAGTTTGACACTAGTAATGGTTTCTATATGAATGTTCAGTAAATGCTTTTGCTTTTATCATTTTAACAGATTTGTGCCTTTCCAATAGTTCGAGGATCCTAAAGCATTTTGTGAATAGCTACCTTAAAAAAACAAGGAAGGGCAAGGGTCAAGGAAGTTGATTGAAACACTATTAATGACACATCCACTGTGATGTGGATCGAGTCATGCAGTTCCAAATGTGAGCCACATGGGACTCCTGGGCCCACTGGCTAACTGTATATGTGTGCATCCCTGGTGAGACTGCTCTGGACTGTTAAGGTCTATTGGTTCCCTCAGGGCCCTGAAAAACACTGGCATTGTTTATTAATCCTTTTCCTAAATATCTTCTAATGATTACTGTCATAGGTAGGATAATAAACTAAAAGATCCTTTCCAGTCCATTTACTTAATTCAAATATATCAGAGGAACTCAAATATAAAGTCAGCTCTTACATAACAGCTATTCTTGACGTGTACCTTCTTACCAAACTAGCAAGTTCATATCCTGTCCAGTCTGACTTGGCTGGCCTTCATGAAGAACACAAATATTATTCTGTAGCTGATATATTCTCACTTTTACTGTCTGAGTTTTTTGAAGGCTGAGATTCTAAAGAATGGCATTCGCTTAAAGCAATTTACTTACGTTGTTGATTGTAAGTGTGAAGTCCAGAAATAATTAAGTCCTTCTCGTACTTTCTTTATTGTTCCTATAGTATTTAATATAACCAGCTGTTATAAAGAGCTTCCTGACAAATATTTCTGTTGTGATGAGGCATTTGTTATCATAGACATTGCTCCAGCAGAAACTGGACTGAGCATTCTCCTGCTGGCCCTTTTTCACCTACAGCTGCTTTACTGCCACAAATTCATCTTGAGGTTCACTAGCCTGTAGGAGGTTGTAATTAGTGCAGAATTTATATGTCACCTCAGTGGGGTGAGTTCTGAGAAAAATACTTCAGGATTGCTGTATGTTCCTTGGCTACTTTTTTACTTCAAAAACTCATTAAAACTGTTCTTCCTGGCATTCTTCAAGTACTCTGGGTCTTTTGGGTCCTGGCACGCTGTACTTTAAACAAAGAAGCAGCCTCAGAAAAGAGCAGGTTGCTCGAGTAGAGCAATTTCGCACACATCAATTCACCTCATTTCCTCAGGTCTTTGCTGGAGTTAATGGCTTCTCAACCAGTGGGAGAAATACAATGTTGAAAGTTTAGGTGGGTTTATTTTTTGACAGGAGCAGAAATGTTGAAAACAGTAAAATGCATTTATGTCTTAATAAGAGTCCATAACATGTTTGGTGGAAGTCCACAGTTAAATACTTTGATAAGTATCATACACAGGTTATGAATGCTGGGAATCACTTATTGTTCTGGTCTGAGAAATTTCAGTTTGCTGTGGGGGTACTGTAGCTCTGCCTCTGCCTATTTAAGCATGGTAAAATTTTGTATACTCAGTTACTGCTCTTGTTTAACCATAATCCTTCATACTGCATCACATCATTCCTAAAAAATATAACATTTTTGTTGGTTTTGTTTAACTATTGGATATTGAAGGATTTTGTCTGTTTAGGGTCCCATATTCATGTGTGTCAATTACAATCCCTCCTTTGTTCTTGGTTAAAATGATCCAGTATATTCCATTGAAATATTATGCATAGATCTATGACAGTTTTTTCTTCATGTTGCCTAAGTATCCAAACCCAAATTGAAATGTGGGAGCATTTCATTAATTAATGCTCATTTTCTTGTCCTAAATATATTCTTGATCTTAAAGTCTTCTAGTAGCTTTGGAAAGGAGAAATTTAACCGATACATCTGAAAACATAAAAAAACAACTCTTTCAACCAGATGAAGAGATTCAGATTTGCAAAGCTTTTATATCTTTGAGAAACAGACTTTTGTTGAATTACCAAAACATGCATTCAAAAGAATGGCGTTTAAAATACTGTCAGTATTTTAAGAGATTGCTTTGTATCTTTAAACTCACCCCATAAGTATTGCACACATTATTTATATTGCCATCCACTCTTCTTTGAAAATTATATTACTGTGATATATTACTGTGACATAGATATGAATGCAATTTTTAAGAATTTGAACATTTGTGGTGGGATCAGCAATCATTTGATTTATAGAGTCAGGAGGACTCTGTTCCAACGTAAACTCCATGGAGTCTCACACATTAAAATCTTCCTGCAATTCAAATTACACAACTCTGCTGCATACAAAACTTACAGAAAGTCAGACTCTGTCCGTTTAGCTCATATTTAAATGCCAGTTCAAAAGAGAATGTGGCCTTTGCAACTGTTTATTTAGAAAATATCTTGTAGTTCATCGTAGAATTAGGTGGTGCAAAGATGTGATTATAATTCCTCCAACACTAACAAAAGATAACATAATTATTCTTCTGATTTTTGTCCCAGCAGGAGAGAAATGGAACCACAGGGCATGTTTATTTGTACCACAGACCACATATTTCCTTGTTTAGGAACTTTAATGAAATCATAACCTGACACTAAAGACTATATTAAAGATCTGTTTCAGTTTAGAATGATAAACTAGAGGGTTATAAATCTCAAAATACTCTTTTAGAAGAATAAGTATGTCTGATTGTACTGAGTTTATGTACTGAATTACTACATAAAAAAATAAGACAAGTGGAGGAAAAGCTTTTTTTGCCTGCCAAGAAGATGGAGTCAATCAGATTGTGGCTCTGTACTGCTGCACTGTTTATCGTTTGCTCTGACTGCTGCATGAACTACACTGGCAAGTCAGACTTTGCAAGTATCTGTTCAGTTTATCCACAGTTCTTTGTGAAAAAATGATCAGCTTTCTGGCTACCTTGCTCAGAGAATACATACTGATGTTCTCTGAGTATCTACAAACTGTAAAGTTTTCATCACAAGGAATCAAAAAGGGTGTTTTTCTGTTTGGGGCATCTCTTGGTCACTCTGATATGCCCATTAATCTTCTGTCTGGGTAGAGACTGCTTGACATATTTAAAGTCATTTTGGGGCTTGATCTTAGTATCCTCATCTAGAGAAAAGGTGTGTGCCCTCCCTTCCTTTGTGCTCATTTCCACAGTGGTTTAAACACAAGCCTTTGGCAGCAACAGAAATCAATCTAATATTAATAGATTACCCGGAAGCCCTCAAATTTACTGCATATCCAGCAAGCAAGTTTGAAACCCTGTTTTACACTCCAATAAGGCTGTTGTTTCATTTCAGAGATGTTACGTGACATATAGTGTCAGCTGTTGAAATTGAGTACAATTTTTACAGAAAGCCTTGGCTACCTGTAATCAGAAGTAATGCACTTCTACAGAAATTAATGACTGGCAAGTTATTTGGGGGAGAGGGGTTAGTTATAAATGGAAACACCATTTTGAATATTTGTTGACACATCCTGATGGATTATATTTATTTACAAAGTTAATTGCAGCTAGTGTAGTTTACTAGAAAAATCTGGTTGAAGAAATATTTTCAGATGTGCATTTACATTCAACTGCTAAGCACAACCAAAAAGCATGTGCCAGTTGTGCATAATTGGAGTAAATATTTTTTCAGGTTTCATTCATTTGGAATCTAGGCTACAATTCTGGATAAAAGAATTTAAGAGCTGTTTGAGCATTTTGGACAGGAAAATCTTTTTATTTGCTTAGGAAGTATTTCTCAGTCATATGCACTGACTGGGCGAAAGTTGCAACACTGAATTGAAGTGACCGGGTCATTCAGGTCTTGTTGGAGGGGGGTTTATGGGTTTTTTAAAAATGTGTTTCATAAAGAAGTTGTCATTTGCATTTATAGTGAGCTTCTAAAATTGTGCCAATCATTCACAAATAGAATAAATATTTTTTCAGGTTTCATTCTTTTGGAACTGAGGTTAGAACATTCAGGGAAAATACTGAATGGCACTTCTAACTAAACTGAGGACATGTGTGTGGGAGGTAGCAAGAAACTCACTAGAAGCATATGTTTGGTGTTCCAGACAATTTTTATTTTATATGAAAAAAATTCCAAGCCCCTCAGTAAGAAGGCAGATGGGAACACTGGGAAAAAACATTTGACACTTCAAGGATTTGACCTGTTAATTTTGCATCTTTAAGTAGTTACAGTAATTACGTTCATCCATCAGCAAAGTATTTTCCCCCTCTGCTGAATCGAGGTTTGATAACTTCAGTGCTGAAGTGCACAAGCATAGCAATGGCTACATCTGGCCATGGATGTGCACGAGAAGAGCTGAGTCTGAGCTTTTGTCACATGCCAGGGAGCAGAGGTGGTGAGTGGACTCTGTGGGGAGGAATTTGCCTGCTCAAACAGCCCTCACTGCTCTAACACCTATTTCACGCCTTTGCAAGGAAAGCTGGCTGGAGGGTGCAGATGTTCTGGGTCTGGATTCAGCAGGCATTTGATGTCACAGGAAGTTCATAATTGTAGGGGATTTCCAAAATGGAATGACTGGCATTAGTGCTGAATTGGGTTGACCCATGGCTTCTTAAAATATAGGAAAAATGGGTTTGGAAAAACACACTACTTTATTCATTTATCCCTTGCATGTCTGTTCTTTGTATTATGATATCCACACTTTGTGTTGTGGTGCCTTTCCTTCTTCCATATTTTTACCATATCAGATTGAACGTTAGTCAACATAAAGCATACATAAAAATGTCAAGGAGTTTGGAAACACCTGGCTCGGTGCATCAATGTTTACTCCAACATACTGGAATGGTCAGTCTAATGATGGCAACTTAAAGAAGGAATGGTGACAATTCTCTGGAGAAAATAATTTGTACATTTTTTCCTCTGACAAAAAGAAAAAAAGTTTGATTTTAACAGTTGTAAAATAATATGTGATTTTCTGTGGAGTCTAGGTAGCTGTTCCAAAAGTTTCATTTAACAAACACCACCCTTGACTATGTTCACAATAAAACTTCTTCAAATGGTGTCTCATGACTTCAGTGTTATTTCAGCATCACATTGATATGACTGTCACTCATTCTTTAATGGCTAACCATACATATATATTGATTGGGGTACTTTAAATTGGGATCAATAGGCAATCAAAGCTTAAGAACTGCTACACACTACATAAAACTATCTTAGAAGTTTTCCAACCATACTGGTCTTTTAGATCATGTTTACTTAAGTCAGCATTTTCAAACTCACCTAAATTAGTCACCTGCAAGTGAAATTCTGTCTCCTTTGGTTTCCATTTCAGTTTTTCCATTTCACTGAACATGATTAAAATTCCACCTATAGGCTGTATTTAAGCACCTAAGTTTGTAGTTTGTGTTTTTAGACATGTCAAATGCACATCATTCCTACTAAAGTCAATAGATGCTATATATGCTCAGAGTTCCTGGCACCTGGAATGAATTTTAGATCTAATTATGCAGGTCTTCCATGTCAACAAAGTACTGCACCTGACCAGGCTACACTCAAATGCTGACCTTTGTATATTTTAACCAACTTCTCAATGCTCAACAATGACCATCAAGTTGTTTTTTTCTCCCCTGTACTATTCTATATGCTATTATTCCATTTTCTTGTAACACCTCTGTCTGTTTTAAACACTGTAACATGGCATCTGTGTCTTCAATTTGTGTCAGCAAATTACCAAGTATATAACTGCTGCTACCAAAATCACTCTAGAATAATCTGCCTTGAATTTCACGCATGTAAATTTCATTGCAATTCTTGTCCTGGCAAAGATGAACATACTGACATGACCAATTGTAACTCCTTATAATAATCTACACAGAACACCTTTTTTTTTTTCTGGCTTAGATCTTCTCTATTATAAAATCCTCATTTTACCAGAATTGACAAGCCTAGTCCTTAGTCTTCAAGGAAATCTTGAAGGTCTTTCAGGTATCTATCATGAGCTCTTCTGATCTTAATGTTGGTGATCTTCTTGTGAGTTACATGAAATTGAAATCAGAATGCATTATCTATGCTGCCTCATCCAAGTACACCTTGGAAGGAATAGTATAAATGCCATCTTGGAGTGATGCAGATTAGATTTATCTCACCTTTGCTGTTTTAATACCTCACACAGAAAATATTAAGTCAGTAAACTTACCACATAAATAAAAGCATCTGCTTTCCTGTCACCCTTTTCAGGGTAAATGTTACTTTCTGATAAGAAAAACTGCACACAGCCAGTTGCTTTGAGAAACATATTAATAGGGACAAGACTGATTTATTTATTTATTTATTTATTTGGTCTCAGAGAAAGGTTAGAAATATGGTGTCAAATGATAAAAAGTTATCCAAATGATTACTGAGCCACTTGAAGCCCTATCTTCTCCTTAATACTGTACAGTAGCCGTCAGTTATCTTTAGAATAAAGCTTCTATTCCAGTTTTCATAACAAAGCTATATTACAGCAAATGTGTTACTTTTAAGGATTCTACAGATCTGTTCACTTTAATCTGTTCTTTTGGAAAATACTGATTTTTTAATTAGATGCTTAAATATATCTGAAATTAGAACAACAGAAGCCAGCCTGAAGTACAATAAAAAAATTAAATGTCTGCTTTGAATGTATTTTTACTACACAAACCCACAAGATCAAATACTATCACTGTAAGCATATTTTCGGCACATAAAAATAATCACATAATGCATACCCAGATGCTTAATGGTAAACTATGCTTTTGAACACTCTGAAAAAGGGTTGTGATTCCAAATAGCAGATAGGTTCAGCTCCAGCAGCTGCAGTCATTGCTGCCTGAGATATCTGCCAGAGGTTACCATCCTTCTGCTGCTCCTCAGCTGCCCTCTCTGGTGAGCTCTCAGCTGATTCACAGACTAACTCACAGACTACTACACCAGCTGAGGAGAGAGAGAAACTCCAAGCAGCTCTCCAACATCTGGGAGGGAAGCAGACCAGGCAACTGGTACAAGGAGTCAAAACCTCTGGCAGGCAAGGCTAGTTCTATCTAGATGGGAAATCAGAGCCCAAAGATAAAGCTCAGTCAGCTGGAATATGCCTACCTCATATTAGTGCAAACCTATGCTCTATGGCTTGCAGTGACTTGAAGGGACAAGCAAACCTTTTAACAGTAAAGTGCAGCAAAAAGGTCTATGTAGAAACTGACGATTTTTTTAAGTTGATGAGCTCCGGATTAATAAAACATGCTGACCAAGCCAGATTGCGACCCTTGTCGTGCAGGGAAAGTCCTTCCTTTTGGGAATTTCACACTCATACTTTTTTAGGGTTGACTTCTTTCTGGCCATTTCTTATTTTAATGGCCTTTTTGGGGCCACTGGTCAGCGGATTGGTGTTCTTGGTTTGCGGTTTCAGGGCTCCACTCTGACCACTGCGCCCTGAATTCTGGTTCTTACTGCGGGCAGTTCTCCGCTTTTGTTCTTGCAGTCTCTGTTCCCACCTCTGTAGAAATGCAGAAGACAAAGAGGATGAGTTAGGGAAGGACACAATCATAAATAATTACATCTGAATCAAAGCTATCCTGAGCCACTGATGCTAGTGCTGCCTGTAACAGTTTCGTGCCCTATACTCCAAGGCCATTGATGTCAGCATGTTGTGGCTATTTGCAGGGAGAACCTGCACGTGTTCTTGGGTGGAGGGAATTTCCACAACACCCGTGGATGGAAATGAGAATTACCCATCTCTTGTGCCTGCTGCACATAAGTGCTTTTTCAGAAATAGAGGGGAGATGGCACCATGCCATCAAAAAGCCAGGATCAGCACACTGCAACTCCTTTGCAAGGCCCTCTTCACTCTCTTGCTGAACGTGCTACTTGAGTTTTCCTCAGAAAAGTCTGCAGGAATCAAACTATCCTTTCACGATATATATTTAAGCACACAGCTACAATGGGAGCTGGTATTTACTTTCTGCTTTTCACTGGAGTGGAAAGGACTGGGCATGAACCAGCTTATGTTATGGACAGACAACAGAGATGACCACTGAAATCACACCGTTGAGAGTTGCAATGGCAGGGTTTCAACAACACACCTGAAGCTTTATTCAGCAGCATCCCTGAGATATTTTGAAAAGCAATTAGATCAACAAGCCCACCAAAGATAACAGCTGTCAGATTTTCAAATCCAATAGTGCACTAGTTAAAAAACAGGTTTTTACGGTGAGTTTTAAGTGGTTAGGTCTCCAAAGCATGGAAGGATCCATAACACAGCAGCAGAGACAGCAGTCTTTCACCTCTAGGGGCAGAAATACTTATTTTAAGGAAAGCAAGGTATGTAGCAGAACTTGGAAAGGGTCTCACCTATCCCCTGTATTATCTTTCTCTTCTGGAACTCTTAAAGGCAGGGGATTTACCCAGTGATCAGAGCAAGAGAAGTGCTCTCCAGCGTCCCTATTTAGCATGTCTACACTGACCCTGTTGCAATTCACATTCTTGTCCTGGCTAGAGAAAAGACCAGCCATGTTGTGGTTATGTTAACAGCTGTCTTCTGTGGTTGACAGACAGCTCAAAACATCCATTTTAAGTGGTAACTCACAACAAAATTTGGATGCAAGACTTCAGAGATGAATGATGAGCATTGAAACAAAGCCAATGTGATATCTAGCCCCATACTGGCTTTGTGTAGTCAGAGTCATTTTATGCATCTTTACAAAACCAAAACTATCAGTAGACATTTAGTTGTGTCCGACTCAAACATATTTAAATGAGATTTAGTTTATGAAACTATTAATATGAGAGGAAATGACACGTGCTTTGAAGGGTATTTTGTTTGGCAGTCATGCATCTATTTGACAATCTGGAAACTAATGCCCAAACATGTTTCAAGACACAATTAGAGATGACAAAACAGTGTGAGGAGGTGACTAAAACACACTGTGTGCCAGTAACAGGCCATTAAGTTGACAGCTAAAGGATTTCAGGAGTCCAAGTCATATGTCAATATTCTTCTAAATCCCATGCGGTATTCTCTGCAATTACCATGGTTTGTTTTTTTTTTCTTTAAAGATTTAAAGCATGTTTTCTTTTCCACACATAGGTTTCACATGAGTAAGTGAACAGGGTATGAGAGAAGCATTGAATGCAATTTCCTGAAAGAAGCTGGTCTGTAATCTAAAAGCTTGTGCTTATGAATTCCTACATCTCTTTTCCTCCTCTCTATCAATTGCCAATCAACTCACAACTAAAACAAACATACATGTATGTCCTTAATGATCTGAAAACTTCTCTGAATTCCAAAAGTAACTTTTTTCCATCTCTTAAAAGTGGGAGGAAGAATCAGACCTTCTCTCAATCCATCCTTTCTTTCCATTAAAAAGAGGAGTTTACAAGTAGAGAGTGATGTCAAGTGTTGTCTTGAAGCCTCAAAAAGCAGGGGCATCTGCTGTGCCTGCCACCCATGTCTCTATACTATGTCCCTCCAGTGTTTCCTGAATCCAGAGAGATAATGCCCAATCCTTCGAGTGGATCTAAGTAGGGAATACCTGGTGAGAAGTGTGTGTTTCCAGCCTACAGTCTTTAATGCAGCAAAAACCATTAATCCAGTGCAGAGGATTTTATATTCCTTTCTTATCTAATGTGGGCTGTATACTCATCTGCATATCACCTTCACTTTCATATCATCACTACAGGGATATGAAAGAAATTCCTAGAGACATTATTGTAAGAAACCAGAGTTCACACAAAGATCATTCCACCCAGTGAAATTAAATAGAAATAAAATTTTAGCAACCCTAAACCACAAGATTAAAATATTCAGATTTTCACTCATACTTGTGTAACTATGAGATCTGAAAATGTTCAAGTGAAAATAATGATACCAAAAAAGTTACAGATATCTGAAAGTCATCAAAGTTAATCAATTCTGGAGTAAAACAAAGGAGTTTAACTTTTTATCAAGAACACCAGCATTATTTTCTTTGGTTGCACTTACCTTAAATCTTCTGTTTAGTTGGTCCTTCCATTTTTCAACTAGACATCCATCAAGAAGCATCAACCTGAAAATTAAGAAATATGCACAAGTTAAAGATATTTGTTTTTAATTTCTGAGATGCCATTCCTGATGATTTAACACAGATTGAGGTTGAAATGCACCCACAGGTACTGGTACTGACAATTTTTATGTATGGGATGATGGCAGGCCATATGTTTGTGTGAAGAGTAGATAAAAAAAAAAAAAAGTATTTTACTTCTGAATTTAAAAAAAAAAGGCAGCCGTTTCACATCCACCAGTTAATAAAGTTCAGCTGAAAAATAATAATATAATTATCTGATCACTTACAATTTCATCTATTTCCACCTATAAATACATGAGGGTGGAATTATGTGCTTCCTACATCTAACTCCTTAATGAATGCTTTAAGGTGAATTTGGAAGATGTATGGTTAGTGACACTTGCCTACCAATGCAATCTGGCTAGCTCATGCATGAAAACATTGAGTCCAGGTGTTATGACATGAACAAAACAAATATGTGACTATTAAATGTATATGCCTTCAACAGCTCCTAAAAGAGTTTATTCTAAAGCAGTCTGATATCACACCTTCTATGTCCCAACCTAAAGACAACTTTTTTGGGGTTTTTTTGGTTTGGTTGGTTGAGATACCAGGCCTTAATATGCCCTAATATAAATGTCACTAAAATTCTGGGAGTTTTTACTTAAGACACCAGTGCTGGCTGGAAACATCAAAATATCATTATAAATGCACACAGCACTGTTCTGGCTGGTGAAGGTTGAACAGTGTAGCTGGGACGGATCCCCAGTTTCTGTGAGTAGCATTGCTGCTCTTAGCAGCTCAAACACTGCACAAAATGCTGCCTCTCTTCGTCATTAGCCACTGTGCATCCAGTTTGACCAAAGAGAAAAGGCCTAACGTGAGTGCAAACCCTGGAGAATCAGGACCAGTATGTTGTACATTTCCTTTTGTTTCCAAGGAGAGATTAGAAAACCTACAGGACTGATGCCAAATCCACATTGCCATGAATGAAACCACAGCATGGGGTACATCTGGCACAGCTTTGGTTCAGGTCAAATTATCCAGTGAGGGCTCTAACCTTAGCAACAGGCAATAGGTATTTTGCCATTGACTGCAGAGGAGGTTCAGTTTCCAACCATTTTGCCTCTGTCATTTTAAAAAACTGCTGTAACTCAAAACCTTCTGTTTGCATGCCACTGAGTTCAACAGGAAGCACATATAATAGTTTATGTTTCTTTTTCAAATCCATTTTAGTACACTATATGAAATTAAAAACCTCAATGACCTTTAAAAACCATCACAAGATATTTAGTGAATCGCGTGTTCTTCCATAATAATGGAGATGCAGATTGTGATCTTTGACTTATGAAATCTCCCTTTCCTAGCAGCCTCCAGAGGCTCTGCAGCCCAGAGCTCCTCCATTGTAGTTTTGGTCATGGTCCTTCTACATGAGTCAGAGCTTGTATCCCTAAAATGACTAACATAAATAGAGTGCTCTACATTAATATTTGTGAAATACTTCCAGACCTGGAGGGGCAAAGTGCTGGGCAGTAATAAAATACTGTGCTTGCTAGCTCACCAAAAAAAAAAAAAAAAAAGTTAAAGCAATAAGATACCAGATGGCAAATTTTAGAAACACCTATAAAATGCTTTCAAAATATCAACACAAAACTCATTAAAAACATGGATATGGCCCACCACATCCCACATGTAGATGTTCTGTGGTCCTTACAAGTGTGTGTGACCAATTAACAGCAGCATAACGTAACAAAATATGCAAAACCAGCCTGCACATTTTACAGACAGCCTTGCCTCCAACCCACAACACACAGGCCTACACAGTACCTAGAACACCAGAACCTGTCCTGCTGGCATCTACTGGTGCGCTTGGGGTGCTGGTGGGGATGGGAAGTCCCCTTCTGCCTCAAGGAACCAGGGAGAAAAAGGGAGCTGTGATTCATCACTCCTTCCCCTCCAGACCAGCATGGTGGATTTCCTTCCATGCCTGGGGCTAGGCTGACTGCCAGATGAACGGTCGGGTAAAGTTTGTTTTGTTTTGTTTTTCCTTTTAATCATACAGCAGGACTGGCAAGCTGCTCTGAGAATATTTACTTTTCATCTGCCATCCGGGAGCTGGAGCTCCAAAGGCTGCAGCTTTGGCCAGTCCCGGTACAGCTGTGGGATCAGAAACATCTCGTTGATGGCACCGGTCCAAGGTATGGATAGGCCAGTGGAGAAGGCCTGGCTCTGACTCCAGCAGCTCTGCTGATAGAATGTGTATCATCTCCTGCTCGCTCCCTTGGTGAGACAGAACAATGCCTTCCACGTGGTCCTGCCAACACAGACCATCGTCTAAAGCCACCATTGGGCTTGTTGCACACAAACCACTCATCCCTATGGAAAGTGGCCCCACAAAAACCACTCCCAAGCTGGAGGTGTCTGAATTGCTGCATGATGCCTTATCAATATGCTGTCAGCACTTAATGCTCTTTATGTAAGCCAAGTTTTGTACACACCTCATCATGGCGCAGAGCTGAGGCTGCTGAAGTGGAGAAAGTCAGTTGTGAAGGTAATTGAAACATGTACTTTCATGTATGAGTTATCCTAAGAAAACCTATCAGCAAAACAAGCCTATGATGAGGAAGAGGACTTTGCTGGTCCTCCTTCCCATCTATCACAGCCAGCTCTAACACTTTTCTACACCACACCACCAGGGCTCACCTTGAGCGCCACTCATAGCACATGATGAGAACATCCTGCTTTGGTTGAAGAGGTGGGCACTGGCAGGAGGAATTTGTAAGAAGAGGCACTTGGGACAGAGGAATTGGTGTTGAAGACTTGAGTATGTCTTTGACTTCAACCACAGTCGTTATCTCATTGCAGTTCCCTCTTTCTACGCTTTTTACTTTAGCGTGAATGACTGCAAATAGAAAAATAGAGGAGTGAGAACAATAAACAGTCTTAGAAATTTAAACACATCTCAAAATTAAGTAAAGTATCTTAAATTGGAAGCTGTTGTTTTGGTTGTGAAACTAGAACTACTTCTGCCTGTGTGGGCACAAACAGTGGCTTAGAATAAGAGAGGCCTGATCTCACTTTGGTTTTCAGTAGGACTGTTGACAACTGTGAAATTAAACATGTGCTTAAATCTTTGCCAGATCAGGCCAACAAATCTTGCCTGGAATCACACACACAAACAGCTCCTTCAATTCAGACTTGAACAACTCTTTGACTAAATCTGACCCATTCTCCAGCCACATCTGGCTATTTCCGATTAAGTAATGAATAACTGACCTCACAGACAGTTGTCATGAATTTGGTCTTTTCAATAATAAAATCATTTCCTGTAGATTGTGACCAGGAAATATAGTCTTTTCTTACATATAAGAAAGAAGGGAAGATTTGAAGCAATAGTCAAAAAACTAAGAAGCTTAGGATTGCCATGATTTACTTGAGCTATACTTTATTTCATGTTTTGCCTTTGGATTCTCCACCAGTAGTGAGATCCACACATAAACCAGACACTGAAATAGGTTCTTCTGGCTCTGAATACAAAATCATTTGTATTGTTACCTTTCATTGAGGCAAACTGCATGTCTGCATGGATGCAAGAAGGTGAAACTCTGTAGATTGCTCTGAAATGATCCCCAGTTAACTTTGTACCTAGAAACCCTGGCATTACCTACCACTGCAGCACTTCATCCCTTCTCTCTTGTGACAAATACCAAATCTGATAAATTAAGTATGATTTGTACATAAAGGACTTTTTCTCTATGAAATGTCAAAATAGAAGGGGTTCTACTGTCCAAAAATTCTTCAGTGAAAGAAGCATGAGAAGTGTATGGACCACAGAATGATCAGCCTGTCCCAGCCAGCCACCAGGTCAAAAGCCTTCAAGGGAACCTCATAACATTTGGCATAAACTTCATATGTAGAAAACAGGAGACCAGCACTTTTAATGAGGTCTGGGGTTTATGTGCTACCTTTATCAGGACGTGTATAACAGACAAAAAACATGTGAGGAATTTCGGACTCTGAAACTCACAATCCATTTCCAAGTCTGATTGGTTCTGATAGCTAAAAGTACAATTTGGCTGTATGCCTTATTTTAAAGGTTTTCAGAAAAAAATTGATTTTCAGCTCAATTAAATCTCATCCCTCAATTCATTTTCCATATAAAAAGGTCTATTTATCTCAGAGGATGTTGAATAAAAATTTACATCTCAAAACCAAAATCTTGATGTCACAAATTCAATGGAATTAAATTTTGGACTACAACATGCAGATTTTACTGAAGGAACACTCCCACTGAAATCACTGGAACCAGAATTTACATGACTAACACCTGTATTTCATTTTGGAGCAGTCATTTGATATCACTACTTTTTCATATGTTTCAGACAACTGTGGAAGCTCATTGTTCCACCTATGTTGTACTGAGACAGATTGAGGAATTATATAAAAAGAATATGTCATGTAAATGCACCAAAATACTATAATAAACAAAAAATTGTACAATTACCTAAGCTAGATGTTCAGCTTGATTATTACCACCAAACATGCTAACAAAAAAGGAAATAACTACAAACTCACTTTCATTTGATATCAAACAAATAGGAATTGAATGATATAATAACTCTACTGCAAAAGAACCAAATAAAAGACTTGGAAAAAAAACTGCCATCTGAGAGGATGCCCTTAAAGTGCAAAATGCAACTATACTGCATATTAAATTCATAGTTAAGAGGGGTTTCTTTTGACATTAGAGGAGTTTAATCTGGCGTTTATCTAATCTTAATTAGAGCTCTTCCTGACTCACACCATCAGAAAACCGAGGCAGGAGGAAGCCAAAGGGCAAGAAGGGTGAATACTTATTTTTGTTGCCAACATGTTCTGCAACATAAAATAAAACTATTGGCCATCTCCTTGGCTGGACAGGACAAATTGTCACCGAATTCAATTAATCTCTGACAATTCTGCACCAGACAGAACACTGGCTAGTAAAGTAAAAGCATATATGAATTTCTAAAAAGTTTTTCCTTTGCTGCAGCTGGTTCACATTTCTAAGTTTTATTTGGGTATCAAATCTCTGTTTATTCTACCTGCTGGATGAAAACAGGAGCTGGCCAAGAGGTCACGCTCACGCTCTAGTAATTGCCTTTACTAGAGTGACCTTTGCAGCAGCAACCACTCTGCAGAGCAACCTGTTGGTTTCGGTGCACATTACTGACACGTCACTGCTTTTGTCAGAAACACTCCATCATCTGTGCGATTACTACTACCGCCCGCACATGGTGCGTGCTACAGCTGAATTTTGGAAGAGAACAGCGAGGTATCCCCTGGCTAACCCCCACTTGGAAAGGCTGTGCTGGAGCAGTCTTCTCCCTGCCACACTTGCTGTATGGGGCCTGGCGTGGTGGTATCCACACAGAGCTGCCCAACTTGCGGGGACTAAAGGAGGGTGTGGGACAGGCAAAGCGAAGCATTTTCCCCCATGCACTTACTGTAGCTGTAGTTCTTGGCCAAGTAGGTTGACAGCGTAGGCTTTGTCTTTTTGCACCTGCACCGCTCTTCAAAGGAAGAGAAAGGAGAAAGGTTGAGGGGAGTCAGAGGGACTCTGTCTCCGGGGGAGTGGAGGCGGGGGATCGTCCAAGGCTCACCCTGGCCGCGGCTCTTGCAGTCAGGCTCCAGGGGTCTGTCCGGCACCATAAAGCCCTGTGTGAAGTCCGTCCACTTCACATCTGTAAACAGAGGTGCGTCAGGGAGTGAAAACCGTCGGTAGAGGCTCCAGGATTGGAGCGCGGGGGTCCCGCAGGACCCCCGTCCCACTCCGGGGCATCCCGCGGGGGTGGAGGGAGTCCTCCCTCCCATCGCCCGCTGCCCCCAGGGTTCTCACCCTCCGGCACGTCGGTGACGATGGCCTCTGGGGAGATGCAGACGCCGCGGTCGTAGACGGGGAGGTCGTCGCAAGCCAGGCTCTCGGGCCAGCTGTGGTTGTAGCGGCGCATGATGGGCTCGCAGCCGTCGCGGGCGCGCTGGCAGACGGAGCGGCACGGCTTGATGGGGTCGTAGAGGAACTCCAGGGTGCAGATGGGGGCGTACATGGCGCAGAGGAAGAAGGGCAGGACCGAGCTGCAGCCGGTGGCCACCAGCTCCTCGTACTGTTCGATAGCGAGGACGGCGTTTTCCTGGGTGCTGTGGTGGAGGTGATTGGGCATGCGGGTGATGTTCCAGGGCATGGAGCGGCACATGGGGATGCGCACCGCCTCGCACGGCGCGCCCTGCGCCCGCGGGCTCACCCGCAGCCACAGGGACACCGCCACCAAGGCGCGCAGCATCCTCTTCCTCCTCCTTCTCCTCCCTGTCCGCCGCCGCCCGCCGCCGCCCCGCGGGTCCCGGCGGCCGAAGGGCGCGGAGCGGCTCTGCCTCCCGGAGCCCTGCTGCAGTCAAGTGGCGGGAGCCGCCGCGCCGACAGCCATGGACATCGCGGGACCGCATTTATACCAGTGGCACGAGTGACGTGGGGCCGATCGCGCTCCCTTGGCAGCCCCGCTCCTCCGGGGGGTGGGGGGTGTGCGTGTATGTGTGCGTTTTGCTGTGCAGGCACGGTGACATCACCTCCACCCCGTTTAATCCCCCGGCGACATCACTGCGTCTCTCGGCCGCCGCTCCAGCTCCGTTTCAGTTTTCATCTGTGTCATAAATTCCTTCAGGTGGAAGGGGGAGCGGGAGGGAAAGGAAACCCAAAGCACACGGTTCTGCCGCGGGGCGCTGCGCTCCGGCGCGGGGAGAGGGAAGGCGACGGCAGGGATCGCGGCTCCTTCCCGCGGGGCTGAACTTTATACGCCGCCTTTTCTCAAGGGAGAAGAAACTTTTTGCGGGCTTGAGGGAGCTCCGGCGGCTGTTCCCGACGCCTCCAGGGGGTTTCAGAATTCCCTCCATGAGCTCGGCAAGGACGGGGGAAGGCGTGAAGCGGACGGGCGGACAGACGGGGTAGTGACCAGACTGGTGTCCCGGTTTGCTCGGGAGAGGGGAAGCGGCGGCGGCCGAGCCGAGAGGGGAGCGGGCGGCGGGGCCGGGGCAGCACGGGGCCGGAATGGGCTGCTGAGCGGGCAGTCAGCCCGCCGCTCCGCTCCTCCCGCCTCTGCCCCCCACCAATCGCTTCTGCACACGAGTGGAAGAAGGGCTTCCAGTCTTCTCGCAAGATGTTTTTTATTTTTCTTTCCTTGGTGCTCCTTTTTATTTTTCTTTCCTTGGCCGCGCGCCCCTGGTGCAGAGGAGTGGCGTGCCCACGCGGGGGCAAAGGGCTCCCTCACACCCCACCTCTGTTCCCCCACGCACGGAAAGACCTCCGGGCCCTTTCTTCACTGCCGCTCCCCAGTCTTTGAGGAACCCGCTGAGATAAAGGTTAACTCAATGCCAGGTTATCCCAGTGACCCCAGAGAGAGCCCCAGCGTGGCTCAGAGAAGCAGCTCCCGGGCCGGCCCCGGCCAGGAACCAGTGTTACCCCTGAAGATGCAGCAGAGCTGCGGAGACGGAGCATCGGTGGGGCACAGACCTCCCCCTCCCTTAGTGGGTGAGGAAAGCGCATCCAGAGCAGGCAGGAAACAACAGCTGATAAACCTAAGAGGGCAGTGGGAGATGAAGGAATGCATGTGGTGAAGGAATGCTTGGTGACACTGCTTGTTCGTGGGGATGCACTGAAATTCCCCCCTCGATAGCAACATTAAAGCAGTTTGTCCCAGCAGGTCCCTTTTGTTCGCGTATCCTCAAGCTCACGCAGAGTGCCCAGGGCTCGGACCTCGCAGCTGCGCCTCTGGGCAGCCCTCGCGGGGCAGTGGGCACGGCCAGGGCGCCCGGACCCTCCGAGCTGCGGGGAGGGAGGTGTGGGAGGGCGCGGGTCCCGCCGCCTGCCTCGTCCCCCG